>PVJA010000444.1:0-103235 GCA_004027025.1 Myocastor coypus
TGCAAAAGGAGACAACATGATGAATGATCCCGAAGAGGAGTGCGAGTGGAGGCGGGGTTAGTGGGCTACTGCACACACAGGAGAGGGCGTCAGGTGGCTGTCCGGCTGTGCTAACAGATGCACTGTGCATGAGGTCACAGCCTACACTGGGTTGGCACTAGCCATACCTCCACTGCCTGGCCGGCCTGCGTGACAGAGGGTGCTGAGCCGCTTTTCCAGCTGCAAGGCTTCCAGCGCCTCCTGGGCCAGCCGCTCCTCCACAGCCGAGGGCCCGCCCGGGCTCGTGTCTGCAGCAGAGAGAAGGGCATGAGGCTCCGCTGCCTCAGCCCAGTTCCCACACTGCTCACTCCACAGCTCATCCTGCGGCTTCAGAGCCTCAGGCATCCCGGGCCAAGCCCGACACAGGGCTTCCCATGAATCGGATCCTCCCCATGGCTCAGCCAGAGGCTATAGCCTTGTCCAGGATCCTGGAGCAGCCCCCATGTAGGCCCCTTATTGCTGAGCCTGGGCTCTCATAATGGAACCTCCTAAGCTGGACAGACCCCACCCACCCTCACCAAGGGCCACTGTTGTCTCCTGGGTGACTGAGTCCTCCCTGTCGAGCCTCACAGGACACCCAAGGCTCCCAGGTGGGGGCTGCTGGCCCCAGGCCATCCCCATGGTCTGCCACCTGGGGAATGCACTGCCCCTCTGGCCCATGCTGGTTGGTGTCCTCTGCTGGCTCCCATCACCTACTGCCCCATGCCATAACTTTGAGGGTCGCCAAGGATGAAGGACTGTGTTCATGCCCACTGTGCTTGTGCCTGCAGCCACAAGACAGAACAGTGCCAGCAGGGGGCACTGCTACACTATCCTGCAGAGCTTGGCCACAGAAGGGCTAGAGGCTTGGAGTTGCCTCCTCCCTCTGGGGTGGCTGTGCCGTGTGAGGCTTCCGGGCTGGATGACATGTGTGGAGGCTTGCCTGCCTTGGGAGAAGTACGGCTTGCTGCCCTGAACTCCCAGGCTCTATCCAGGCAGCAGGGCAAGCTTTGTCCTCTCAGGGATGAGCAGAGCATCACACTGTCCACAGCCAGCCCCGGTCCTGGATGCCAGAACCCCAGGGCCCTGCCCTGCCCGAGCCTTCAGTCCCTGGGTGGTGTGGGTCCAGCAGTGTCCCTGATCTTCCCTACAGCACAGTGCCCAGACATGTTCCAGGGCGCCCTGCACCCACCTGAGTGCACCCCAGACCACACATACCAGAAACAGAGGTCCTGAACCCAGCTGTGAGACAGACCAGGATCACCCAGGGGACAGGGAGTTCCCACAGGCTGCTTTGTGCTCATCCAGGCACAAAGCTATGGTAAAATTAGCCCCATCTGAAGGTGCCAGGCCCTAAGGGTGCCCAGAGAAGCCCCAGGCTGCCTCGCAGTGTGCTGGTCTAGCCACAGCCCCAGACCACAGGCCCAATTTCTGAACCACAGGTAGAAACAGGCAGTCACCTAGCTAGGCAGATGATTCAGGGTGGCCCTCAGGCCTTGGCGACTGTGGGAGCCCACCAAATACCCCTGCCCAGCTGGGCCAACCTGGCCAGGCCCCACACACACCTGGGAGAACTGGCCGCAGCCCAAAGGGGCCCTTGGTCGGTGAGATGCCGCGGACGATACAGTCAAACAGGAAGCTGATCTGCTCCCCTTCGGCTGACGACAGGAAGAAGACGCCAGCCCCTGCAAAGGGAGGAGTAAGATGTGGGGGGGGGGTCACCCTGGCCCCAGCACAGCTGGGGACCCCTGCAGAGTAGGAATGGACTTGAGGGGTGTGCGAAAGCTGAGCAAATTCTACAGGACCCCTTCACCTGGCCCAGGATGCTGCGCGCCCGGAGCCTGGGACTTAATTAATGTCTGTACCCCAAGGGACCCTACTGCATGCGTCAGCAACTGGGCACTAAGCACAGCACCCCCTAGGTGCCTGCTGAGGCTCCACCTGTCCCCAGGGCACAAAGCTGACTCTGCTCCTTCTGCCTGTAAATGTAGCCCTGTCCCATGGTATACCCGGAGGCTGGAGCAGTGTCTGTCAGTGAAGGTGAGGTAGCGGCCTGGAGCGAGAAGCTGTCCTTCCACCAAGACAGGGTGCCTAACCTCACGCACGCTCCACCACCAGGCAGCTGTGTGATCAGCCCAGTCCTCTGAGCCTCAGTTTACCCATCTGTACCAGCAACCCCTCCACAGGGCTATTCCAGGTAGAAGGAACATGTCAGGGCTAGGGTGCCAGGAGCGGTGTTCACATGGCTGGACATGGCTTGTCACAATGGGTGGCACCATCCGGAGCTCCTGAGGGAGCCACCTCTGCCCTCAGTCCGTGTCAGAGGGGCGCCCTGCATGCGGCAGGCTGCTGGGACAGGAGCAGGTCTTCCCATGCACGCTGAGGATCGAGTCAGCAGGGAGGGCCCAGCCCAGCCACAGTGAATGAAATCCCTTGCTGGCCACGTGAATGGGAGGCCAGGCCGGCTCACCCACCTGCCGAGCCGGGCATGTGGGCCAGAGGCTCTGCATGGCGTCACTGCCCAAGAATCCCTCTCCTCCTGGTCTCTGCCATTGCCCAAAGAAAGGCACGCGCCAGCCGGCTGCACGCACGCAGGCCCCTTGCACGTGGCTCCAGGGGGTTGGGCCGGAAGAGGTGCGGACCAAGAGGGCTCAGCGCTAAGGCCCTGCCTCCTGCCGCATCTGTTTTCCCCAGGCAGGCATGGGGCTGCAGCTGCAGACTGCTGGCCAGCCCCACACGTGGCCACCCAGGACACACCGGGTAGGGCTGTGACTGTGGCAGTGGCCACTTCGTCCACATGATGCCCTAAGCTGGGTGACAAAACAGTGTCACTCCAGCTTTAGAGAGGAGAAACTGAGGCCCAAGAAGGGCAAACTCTGGTACAGAGTCACACAGACAGGAAACGGGCACCGGTCCAAGCCTGAGTGCCCAGCAGTGCTCAGCCTGGCACTGAGCTTCTGACCCTGCTTCGGGCAGGGCATAGTGTCATGGGGGGCAGGCTGATACCTGCATTGGCATTGCCCCGCAGGACACCAAGAGGCTCCTGTGCACCCCAGCCCTGGGGGACAGGGCCATCCAAGTGGGCCAGTAAGCCAGGTGCCAGTTCGCACGAAGCATTTCACGGAGGCTCCTGGTCCCTGCCGGCCACCCCACCAAGGCCAGGGCCCAGCCTCCCAGCCCAAGCACTCACAAAAGGCCAGGCCTCTAATCCTGTGCTTACAGACAGCTGGCAGAGGCTGTGGGACAATCAGTCCCCCAACTATAAAAAACCGCTGAGCAGCGAGTGGAGCAGCATTCCGCCGGCACGTCTGTGCAGGGTCACACTCCCCCGGGGAAAAGGAAGCAAGGCGGGAGCTGGGAACCCGACGGCCCGCATCCTGGGCCCCGGGGTGCCCCTCTGGCATCCCTGCCACCAGCCATCCCCTGCTGGACCCCATCTCTGAGTACCAGGGACAAGGCCTCCCAGGACCCAGCCCCGGGTCCTTACCACCCTGCAGGACCCCTTTCTCCCTACACCCAACAGGCGCAGGCCCGCATGCCCACCCTGCAATCTCCTCCTGGACATGGACCCCATCGCCTCCACAGCCCTCGCCTTGACTGTCCACCAGCTTTCAAGATGCAGGCCACAGGGCACGGTCTTTACGACCCTTTCCTGGCCCAATCCTCTGTCCACCTTGGAAGAGATCACCGTGGATGTTTTCATGTTCACATTCTCTGGCGCCTCACACGTCCTGCATCTGTGCTGTCCCAGTGCCTCATGGGTAAGGACCACGTCAGTGCCCACCTAGTACCTGACAGTGGGGCCAGATACGCAGTGTGGGTGGTGCTGCTTCACCCCTGCCCAAAGCACTCTCTGCACCCCACTTCCCTGTCTCTCTGCAGAAGGGAGCGGGGTGCAGGAGGGCATTTCTCCTTGTGGCACCTGTGTGGCCTCCGCTTTTGCTCTGGGCCGGCCTGCCCTGAGGGCCACCTGCCTCAGAGCCAGGGCTGCCCGCTGGGGTCCACAGCCTGTGACTGCCTCAGTGAATACACAGTGGCAGGGGTGACACCTCCAGCTGTGGGTGAGGCACAGGGGCCTGCAGGACCACCATGCTGGAAAGCAAGGGCCCAGGGGGAGTGGCCTCCTGGTCAACATCCTGGGTTTGCAGCCTCCAATGGCACCACCAAGTGACCCGGTCAAGGCCTGTGGAGCAGGCAGGCGGCCGAGCACAACCCAGATGCCTGGTCACAGAAGTGTACAGGATGGGGTTCTTTGTTACACAGTGATGGACGGCACGGGCATGGGCGAGGAAGGCGGCTGCTTGCTGCAAGAGCAGCGTCGCCCTGGGCAGAGGCTGGGGGTGGGAACGCTCACCCCGCTGCAAGCTCCCTGGAGCCCAGTCAGCCTGGAGGGCCCCTTGGAGACCCACTTCAAACCGCCTGCAGGGCCTCAAGGCTGCCACTGTGCCTGGGGCTGCTTGGTGTCCCAGGCCCCCAGCACCACAGTGCCACCTTCTGCTGACAGCGATCACAGGCCCCTCCACCAGCCACCAAAGTCATAACCGCTGGGCACACACGTGCTCACACACACACAGCCCAGCACCTCTGGAGCTAACAGCCCTCCGAGAGACACAGCGCTCTCCTGAGTACCAGCCTGAGCCCGCTCAGCTGGGCACTGGCCACCCCATCACCGCACCTGCAGCCCGCTGACCTGGGCTCATCCCCTGCCCAGACCCAGCTGAGGGGCCCCCGGCTCGCACTTTTCTCCACATTTGGCCCAAGGAGGTCCCGCTCCTGGCCATCTTCAGAGAGAGGCAGCCCCACCCCTCATCCTGTGGGGGGACTGGTTCATCACAGCACAGACAGCACAGGGGTGCAGGGCCGCTGCAGAAGGGTGCAGCGGTGGGAGCTGACACCTGGGGCCAGAGACACTTCGCTAGAGGCCGCCGGGCATGTCTCTCTCACAGGCTGCCAGGGCGCCAGCCGCCCAGGACCTGAGGGGACTCCAGCCCCGGCTAGGGACCCACCACAGGGCCTAGACTCAGGCTGCACCTCTACTCCCGGCCAGCTCTTCCCAGCATCCCCCCGGGAACACCAGGATCCATGTGGCCGAGATGAGGAAACAGGCTGGGGAGCTCGCCAGGATCGGCAGGTAGTTGAACATCACCCCTGAGATCCTGCGTCTCCCCCATTTGTAGGTGTGAGCGGAGGTCACGTGGCTTGGAGGGAAGGGGGGCACTATGCCCCTGACCACTTCACCCACCCAGGGCAAACCGGTGGTGACGGCTGTGAGCATCCAGGCTCCCGGCAGCTGTCCTGCCTGCTGCCCACCAGCTTGGCTGCCTCCTGCCCAGCAGGGCCTTTGTTCCTTGAGAGGAAGAAGAGTGGCCTTCCACACCAGCCAGGGCTCTCAGGACAGGAGCCCCAGGGGAGGAGGGGTAGGCACAGCCCCCTCCACACATCCCCCATCCCAACCACCGCCCCAAACACGGGGCGGCTCATGCTTTGGTCTCCTCCACACAGGGGCAGGTGTGCCAGCTTGTGGGCACCAGACAGGACCTGCACTGGCTGCCTGGCACTGAACACCTCCCTGGACATGGACAGGGACAGACAGCAATGTCGTCCTGTGGCACAGAGTGGGTGGCTCCCTGGAGGTGGCCCCGACTTCACCTCGGGCAGTGGAGGCGGTCCAACAGTCCCCACCTGGGGCGCTCACCCAGGTGCTGCCCTCACAGAGGTCACACCAGATACAGTGGACCCTGAGTATCATCCCTGCTAGGCCAGAGGGGAGGCCTCGTCCCTGACCTCTGCCACCCAACGCCGCTGTGCCCATGTATGCAGCACTACAGGGCTGGGGCCCCTGAGAACACATGTCCAGGCCCCATGCCACCAGGAACCCCTGCCAGCCACGCCTCCTCCTTCCCCCTCTTAGGCTGACAGTCTGGCCTTGCCTCCAGCCACAGACATGGGTCAGCCTCTCTGGCTGTCCAGTTCCTTCCTGGGCTTGACCACCCTTGGAAACATGTGCTTTGGCTTTGCATGTCAGAACCACATGTGGGCCGGCCCCCAAAGTGTATCCTTGTCATGCGCCACCAGCGGAGCCCTGCCTCTGGTACCCCTAGTGGCCACACTGCTGAGCAGTGGGTGCTGGGCCTGGAGATGGGGCTCCGGAGTAGAAATCAAGCAGCTTCCTCATCCTGTGCCCTGACCTTGCCCAAGCCCTCACTCCTCAAAAGAGGAGGCTCTGCTCCCCCAGGGGCCGGACTGGGTGCAGTGTACCTGAGGTACCATAGCTCAGAGGTGACCTGGAATTTGCCCACTGACTGTCGGATACTCAGCAGCCCATGTCCTGGCCCTCTGGACAGTGCCAGGCTCCCATGAAGGCCAAGGTAACCCTAGGCCCCCCGCATGGTGGGACAAGCAGATCTGGGGGTAGGGGGTTCCTGACTGGGTCTTCTGCTCCAGAGACTGCAAGAGTCTGCCTGGGACTGACCCAGCCGCAGGCGGATATCAGCCCCCAGTGTGGAGCCCTGTGTGGGACTGCTTGGTGGAGCTGACCTGGACCTCACTCAGAAGCACTCGACCAGTCTAGGGGGTCCTCCTGGGCTTCTGGCAGCCAGGGCAGACATGACAGCTGGTGCCAGGCCCCTGCCCTGCAGCAGAATCACATGTGGCCAGGACATCCACCCTGGGAAGGGGGCCATGCACACAAAAGACCAGCGTTGGTGGAGGCCCCAGGAGAGCAACTTCCATCCTGTCTAAGAAGAAATAAACAGGGCTGCCCCTGGCCTGACATGCTGGGTCATCCATGGCCTGTGCCTGGGAGCCCTGACGGAAAAAGAAGATGCTGGCCCTCTCTCACCTGCCCTGAGCAGCTCCAAAATTCTCAAGGCCAGCCTCGCCTGCCTGAATGGCTGAGGCTGGGCCCCTGCCACCTCTGAAGCCCTTGGTGTGGAGCAGAAGGCCAGGTGCTCGCCCAGCTGAGGACTTGGAGTCCCCTAGTTTTGTCTCCTCCACCGCAGCTGCAGGAGCACCCAGGTGGTGGAGGGCCAGGCTCAGGCTCCCAGCAGGAGTAGTGGAAGGAGGGGCTGGGGCCGAGCAAAGAGGGGCTGCGTGCGTGCGTGACGCCGGCACACACATTGCAGCCTGCGCTCTGTCAGCCACCGAGACCCAGGAAGGCAGGCCCCGGGAAGCTACGCACCCTGGCAGAAGGCATAGCCCAGTCCCTGTGGCAGTGTACTTACAGTACCCGCATCTGGTCCCGCCTTCGAAAATGAACCCATTGGGCACAGCCCCGTAGCGCCGCAGGTCCGATAGCTTCCAGTGCCCCATGACAGCCGGGGGGATGTCCCTGGCCAGGACAAGGACATCGTTGCAGAGGTGGAGGGTGGCTGGGCCGCTCTCCAGCTTGGTGCCAGGAGCCACAGTCACACGGAACCTGTGCACTGGAGGGCAGATGGGGATCAGTGGGCGTCATGGCTGCTGGTCCTGAGTAGCTCGGGCAGCACAGAGGACACGGTGGGGCGTCACGTGCCCCTGGGGGCCTACTTTTTTTTTTTTTTTTTGCCCGCTCTTTCAGGAGCCACCTTAGTTCAAAGAATTAGGGGCTGCATGCCAGCTACCTCCATCCTAATGGCACAGCCCCAGCAGCCTCTGTTGGACTCAGCTCCCGTACTCCAGGCCTGGGACCCATGCTCAGGGCCCTTCCGAATTCACAGAGGGGAAACTGCTCCCTGTGAGCATGAGGAGTGAGACTTTCTGTTGGACTCAGCTCCCGTACTCCAGGCCTGGGACCCATACTCAGGGCCCTTTCGCTTCACTCTGCATCCAGCTTAAGCTGGCACCAACACACTGCTCCGAGGCCACAGGGCACCGTGTCCTGCACCCCTCTCCCCACACTAGAAGACAGCCCAGTTCAGGAAGGGAAGATTCCCCAGTCTGCTACAACCACGTGAGGGCCACCCGCGCCCCTTGGCCTGAACCCCAGAACCAGAGGTCTCTAGTTCCAACACCACCTGCCACCCCTGCCACTTGAAGCCCTACAGGGCCATGTCAGGTCACTCAGGATGTCAGTATAGGGCCTGGGCAGCCCATGCCCCTGTGACTGCCCCTGTCCACTGCATAAAGAAAAGGGAGCACCACAGGGCCTGGCTAGAACTCCCACTGGAGAACCTCTGGAAAGGCAGAGCATCCCCTAGAGCAGGTGCTGCAAGGCCCTTGCCTCCTGCATGGGGAGGGAAGCAGGCATCGTGTCTCAGACGCCACCAGCTCAGACCCCGAGGTGTTACTCACCTTCGCCGAGCGCGTAGCAGATGCGGGCATCCCAGGCACACATGGCCTCGCGGCTGTCGAAGCCCAGCATGACAGCCTGGGACAGGCAGATGATGGCCAGCGTGTGAGCCAGGCCCTCGTAGGGCAGGCTGGGCTCCAAGCCGCAGATGTCCGCCAGGGTCAGGCTGCTGCGCTCCCGGAGGCCCCTGGTGCGCTCAGCCCTGTCCTTGTAGACCAGCATCAGCAGGCAGTCTGTGAGGATGGGAGAGGCAGGGCCATCAGGGGCCACCCTAAACCACAGGCAGATGTGGAGCTAGCGAGCTTTGCACCCCATGGCGAGGCCCAGGACCCAACCCGTCCACAGGGCCCTCTCGGATCCTGCCCTGCCTATGCTCTGAGCGTAGCCAGCCCCCACCTGAGCTGCTGCCTGTGCTGCCTCACTCTGTCCCTAGCCACCCCACCCAGACTGCTTCTGCTCCAGGGCTTGGCTTTCCGAGGTGGCCCGGCCCCCAACCCCTGGGGGCCGTGGGGATGTCAGCAGGCCTCCCAGCACCCTGTCTGGCCCGGCCTGGCCTGTCCAGGACTACAAGTCAGCAGCACAGTCACTGTGCACCAAGACCCAAACGCAGCCCTCCTTGCATAGCAGAGCTGCTCCCGTGTACCCCTGGGCACAGGTCCTGCCCCAGGAGGCCACAGAGGATGCTGCCACAGAGACCCTGCCCACCCCCCTCCAGGCAGGGCCAGCCTTGACACCCAGAGCTCCTCTACACCTGGCCACCAGTGGCCAGGGGACCCAGGGTGCCCCACCTTTGCCAAGGGTAAACCCCTATCCACAGATGCCTGAGGGACAGCCCTGCAGGATGCTCAGGCTGTGGAGCCCACACAGCAGGGAGGAGAGAGTGGCGGGGCACAGGCCCAGCGAGCCCAGAGACCAGAATTCAGTAACCACAACTCGCACACCAACCGCACTGCAGAGCTCAGCACAGAACCGCACACCTGCTCCCTTCCCAGCCCACTGCTGCCCCTGTCGTAGCCAAGCCAGCCTCAGCGTGGCCACAGGCCAGGTTGCAAGCACCCAAAGCCAGAGGACTGTCTGTGTTGCCTGAGAGCAGCCACAGGCAGCAGGGAGCAGCAGGCACAGCTGTGTGCCAGTAAGACTTCGCCAGTAAAGGAGCTGGTGGGACAGCCGACTTTGGCTTCTTCCGGGACTCGGTCGGGATCTGAATTTTTGTCACCATGAAAGTACAAAGGCACTCCCCATGTGAGGAAGGAAGGGACCTGCCAGGACACCCACTCGCCACCGGCAGGCGTCCCACTGCAGCAGGGTTCCCAGGCGGAGCAAGAAGCCGGCTGGGGAGAAGTAATCTAATAAGATGGCATAAAAGGAATGTGTCCTTACAAGAATGTCCTCCCACCATGTCCCCGGAGCACCAAGAAACAAAACCCAAGGGACAGCATGGCACAGAAAGGGCATTGCCTGGGCAACGGGAGCCACAGGGCAGCGGCGGGTGTGAGTATGGCATGGCTACCCTGCCTTACCCAGGTCCTTGGCCATCTGAGCCCAAGGGACATCAGGACCTTGGTAGCTTCCTGTGGATCTGGTCACCATGAGTGAGGGACCAGGCTGATAGGGCCAGTGTGGCCAAACGACTGGCCTCCCATTGCCACCCAGCCCCAGGCTGGGGACCCCTCCATCCCCGAGAGCGGCTCACGGTGGTGGTACTTCTGTCAATGACCAGCTTCCACAGCTGCCTCCTGAGGCCCGCAGTATGGCCCTAAGCAGCATCACTACTGCCCGAGCATGGGTCAGGCACCCCCTCTCCTGCACTCTGAGCGGTGAGAGGGCTTCACGTGGGAGTCACTCCCTTCAGGTGCCATCCAAAGACTCCTTCTGCCCCGTTCCTCCTGTGGTCCCTGTCTCTGTCCCCACTGCCCCCCACACTGGCCACTGCCCTGGACCAGACATCCACACTACCCACTGAGGCCGAGGATGCTTGGGCTGTGGAGCCTGGACTGGACACCGCACAGCTCAGAGGAGGAGCAGACCTCTGTCCAGGAACAGGCGGTGCCTGCCACGGCAGCCTGGCAGGCCTGGCACGGGAGGTGTGGCCTCCTTTATTCAAGGAGCTATATTCTGTTCTATAGCCCCAGAGCTCCATGAGGCTGAGGCAGGAGTACTGTGAGTTCAAGGCTTGCCACCTTGGGCAACTTGGTGAGACTTTGTCAAGATGAAGCTAACAAGGGCAGGGCTCCAGCTCAGTGCAGCGCACTAGCCTCGCACATCTGAGGCCCTGGCTCCAACCCCATCACTGCAAAAGAAGCTGTGCTGACACGCTCTCCGTGGAGGGAGCGGTCGCCAGACTTTTCCTGTTTGCTCCAGACGGGAAGTGATGCCAGCTCACGGGATCACAGCCTCCGGCACGACAACTTAACTCAGAAATGGCCCAAGATGTCATATGTGACCCACACTGTGGTTATTAAAATAAAAGCTTATCCACAGAAACGGGACGTGGCTGGAGCCGAGCCTGAGACCAGTCTGCTGACTCTAGCAGGAGCCGTGAGGTGCTGCGGGCCACAGAGTAGGTCTTCTTCGGCCTGTGCTACAAGCTTGTTTTGGGGGGCTGCATGCAAGGCCCCTCGTTTGTCTCCAAGACCCTCTCCTGATGTCCCAGTGCCACCAGGCTGGTCCCTCTAGTGCAGACTCCACCCACACCTTCCTACACCCACAGAGTCCCAGTAGCGGCCTCAAACTCTGTCCCTTCCTAGCCCTGGGAACCACGAGTGTGGCATTTGGAGAAAGGCAGCGTCAAGCTGTGAGGCTCAAGATGAGCTGAGCCTCGGCTGTCCTGAGGTCACACCTTGACCTCAGACTTTTGTCCCCACAAGCTTCATCTTGGGGTCCTCCTGATTGAATGGAGCATGACTTGGATGGAGACCACACCTCGCCAAGCCAGGCTGGCCGGGCTGCCCCTGAAGCAGCCATCTGTCCCTGGAAAGAAGTCCAATGCAACGACAGATGTCCTTGTGAGAGGCAGAAGAGGAGACAGGCAGAGGACATGTGGACTGGGAGCCAGGCAGTGGAGTGACAGGGCCACAGGCCAAGGACACCTGGAGCCACGAGAGCGAGGAAGCAGAAAAGGCCTGCCGCAGAGCCCCGCCCACACTGGGGCTGCACGCTTCTGCCTCCAGGACCTCTGGCTGGGTTGCTCACTGCCTGGCTCCCCAAAGGCCCCTGGAGACCAATGCCGGGGCATTTTCAGTACCAATGGAGCCAGGGGAGGCCACGCAGGCGAGGGCAGCAGCAGACATCCTCCCAGCTGGCTCAGTTGTAAGGAGGTGCCCTGCACATAACTAGCTTCCTCAGGCACCAGTGGTGAGGGACAGGCTTAGCAGAAGACACAGACACTGTTCCTTCTACCCCTCCTGGAGACCGGGTCACCTGCCAGGTGCTCCCTGGGTGGCTAAGGAGACACACAGTCACCTTCCTGCTCAGCGCCAGCCACAGGGCTTAGGCTACAGCTGGAACCCCTAGGTCAGACTCAGGGGTGGGGGTGGCATGTGGCCAAGAGCAGGGCACTGGGTCACATGTAGAAGGGGACTAAGGACAGAGTGGATGCTGGGAAGGCCCTCCTGACCACAGATACTTGTGCCCACCACCATGTGCAGGCCCAGGCGTGCACCCCACAGAGGGCTGGGGTCTGAGTGTGGCTGGGACATGGTCAGTGGGGGACCTTGGGGCCATGACAGAGGCATGGGGGGCACTGGGGCATTAGTGTCCTCACAGGGGGACTCTGAGAGCTGCTGGCCTTGCCCTGTAAGGACACTCCTATAAGGAGTGCTTAGAAAGCATCCTGACCTGGTACACACACTCATACCCAACTGGTCACACGTGTGTGTGTGTGTGTGTGTGTGTGTGTGTGTGTGTGTGCACCCCACATGCAAGGCACCCAGTGAGTGTACAGCCAGGGCCCCACTCCTCCTCTGATGCTCCAGCCACTGTGGGCAAGCTGTCCACCCCCCGAGAAGCAGGACCCCTGAGGCGAGCCCAGGAGCCCAGTACGTGCCTGTGGCAAAAGCCTGGGTGAGCACATGGCCCACACAGGCCGGGGTGGCTGGGGGGCCGGCAGTCCAGGGTCACCCAACAGGCTCAGGGTGCACCCCACAATCCCACCCTCTAGGGAGGCCAGCAGCACAGGACATGTGAAAGAAGACAGGACCAGGGCCAGGGCCTGTCAGCCTTCAAGGCTACGGAGCCCCCAGGACCCTGAAGCCCCTCGTGGCACCCAGCCCCTCTTATCCCAGCACGCTGTTGCTGTATTCCTGGAAGCGTGGGGCGTCAGCATGACCTCCAGCAAAGTGCCACACAAGGGCTAGGAACAGTTCGCCTGGTGGCAGGGTAGGTACCACCTGGGAGTGAGGCTGGGGCACGTGGGGGAGGGCCCATTGCAGCAGCCGTGGGGACACACCTTCACTGCAGGGCAAAGCCAGTGCGGAGGGCCCAGGTAGGGCTGAGGTGGGCCCAGAACCCTGGGCACAGGCCTGGCTATCTCTAAAGCCCACCCTGACGGCAGCATGGATGGGCAGAGGCACCCACCCTGTACAGCAGGAAGAGCAGACCTGGCCCAGCGCCCCCTGTAGGACAAGGGGCAAAAGCAGCACAGGGGCAGGGGCAGCCCACTCTCTTCAGAAGCTGTGAGGTGCGTAGGCTGGGTGGGCTGGGCCTAGGCAAGGGAGGTGGAACAGCCCGGGGACACAGAGCTGGGCCGCAGCAGGCAGCTGGACCAGCGTCGGGGATGTAAAAATAACCGCGGAGTCATAAGCTCCAGATGCCGTCAGAGCCAGGGCTGAGGGCGGTTGGGGAGGAGGGAGGACAGATGGACAGACAGAGAAGGCCTGGAGGCCGGGGAGGAGGAGGAGGAGTAGCCACACTGCCCAGCAGCACAAGGGCTGGTCCCCGGAGGTCACAGTGGCCTTGAGGCAGCATCCCAAAGCTCAGAGGGGACCCCGCTGAGGCTGGGACAGCGGGGAAAGGCTGGACACAGGGCTGCAGGAGGGCCTGGCCCTGGGCTGCCCGCCTATGACTGACACAGGAAGAGAACACGCCATGAGCCATGCCACCGCCTAGCACAGGTTACACCCAGGCCACCCCAGAGCACAGGCGGGCACGCGGCGGCAGGCCCAGCGTGCTGCCCACTCAGTCCCCCCAAGAGCCCCAGCAGTGTCCAGGCAAGGCCCGGCCAGCTCTGCATGAGAGGACGTGACTCCGGCACACGGTGCTCAGGTTCCCTGGCCCGTGGGGCTGCGCCCTATCCTGCGCTGTCACCATGGGAAGGAGAGAACCAGCCATCACCCCAGCCTGCCCTCAGCGGGGGACAAAAGAATCACCCCACCCCACAGAGGAGGTGGCGGTGGAGGCGGCAGCAGAGGTGCAGATGGTGCGAAGCCCTTGCCAGCTATGCAAGGGACATGGGCAGTGCCCTGAGACTCACATCTTCCCATGCCACTTGCTGTCTTAGTAGAGCTACCCACAGCAGGGGCCTGGTCCCTGGTGCACCGGTTACTTCAGCTACCCTGGGGGTCACAGGACATGATCTCAAGCCCCTCCTGTATTGGCTGTGGGCTACAGGTCTTTGCTGTTGCTGTGACCACAGGGACAGGAGTCCTCCTGCATGCCAGACTCCTGGTGTGTCTCTGAGGGGTGACAACAGGCCAGCACCCAGGAGATGGAGTAAAGGCCATCTGTCCCAGCCTGTGTCTGGGCCAGACCCTTGGGGGTTCACTGCCTAGGATGACCCCATGGCCCTGCCAGCCCTGGGCTCCCACGCCCCAACCAGGGCAGCCCTCAGGAGAGCAGAGAATAGCCCCCTGAGCCCAGCACCAGAAAACCCCATGGCTGCACCCAGCAGGATGCCAGGGTCCTCCCCACGGAAGCCTCCTGCCGGGGAAGTAAGAGAGACAGCCCCAGCCAGCACGGGATGCTAGCCTTCCACCAGGGCTCCTGAGGGAGAGGGTCAGACATGGACTCCAACCAGGACGAGGGGGAGGCCTCAGAGCAGAGCCCTGCTGGCTAGCATGCTGAATCCTGCTCCACGTGGGTCTGGCAGGGTCTGTCCCCCTGCAGCCCTGGCCTTCTGCATGTGGCCTGGCTTTGGGTTCTCTGCCAGCCAAGCTTCACCCCAAGAGCGGGTGCCACCACCTGCTCCACAGACTCCACAAAAGAGCGCCCCCCCACAGAGCCCCCCTGCTCCCCACCACCCTACAGGGTCACCTTTGGGGTCCACTCAGGACAGAAAGCACAATCTCTGCTAGGGCTGTGGATTTCACAAGACAGGACAGCAGACTGGGCCCTTCCTCCCCTCATGTGTGGACCCGGGAGTCTTGGGGAATAAAGATTGGCCCCTGAGGAATTGGGGGGGTTCAAGGGACCCTGGATACCAGCTCAGCACCACAGACTGAGGGCTCAGCTCCAGGGTGCTGGAACAGCGGGCAGGAGCCCAGGGATGTTGATACCACTGCTGCCTGCCTGTCGCACCCCTCCAAGCCTGCTCTGGGGTCACTGTCACCCGCTGCGGGACCTCTGCTCTCACCGTGGGGACCCCAGGAAGGCCTGAGAGCCGGGCCCTCAGCACTCTCCCTCCAGCCAGTGTCTGCTCATGTCAGGCAGGCGCTGCGCTTCCTGATCCAGGCGGGGACGCCCTTCTGGGTGGCCATCTGCCCATGGTGACCTCCCTGGACCCTGGTCTCTACAGGGCTCCACGGAGACGCTGGCTCCTGTGTCACCGCGCAAACTGGGTCCCTCTGAGTCTGCCTGAGTCATGCCCAGCCCTGTGCTGGCCTCAGTGCCCCTCCCTCAGCCTGGCAGTGCCTGCCCAGCCGCCCCTTTACCAGACAGCCCGGTGCCTCCAAGGACAGGGACCCCACACTCCAGGCAGCAAGGGGCCTGGCATGAGCACAGAGGAAGTGTGGGGCTCCTAGAAAGGGGCCAAGTCCTGGGCAGGAAGTGACTCTGCCCACAAAAGCAGCTGCCCCTCCCTGGGAGCCGACAGACACCCGGCGCCTGCATGCGCCCCTGCCCAGCGTGCCCTGTAGACCCGGGGAGCTCCAAGGCACCTGTCCCCAGACAGCTGCAGCCTGTGGCTCTGCCCCTGATGGCTCCTAGCAGCCGGGCGCTGTAACGTCCTCACTGGAGGTGCTGGCCAGGACAGGGGCTGTGGGGGCCACTGTGCTGGTCCCCAGAGGTCTGCGCCCCCAGACAGAGTCAGTAACGCTTTCTGGGAATGCAACGGTGGGACACTGCCCACCAGGCAACTCGGCCCCAACCCCAGCACCCACGCGGCTCGGGCTCCTAGTTTGAGCTGCGCAGCAGCACAACGTGGTCCCCCAGTAAAGATGGTGGCTTTCTGGGGTACCCTTACCATAACATAGGAGGCTCTGAGCATTGCTCCTTAATAACCCCACCCCGCTGAAGCCCCTCTTCTGAACAGGGCAGCCGCTGGCTGCAGGGGCTCCGTGGAGTGGGCACCTTCCTGGCCACCTGTGGCTCTGCAGCAGAGCAGGGTCCCTGTCCCAAGACTAGGCTAGAGGCACCCTGGCTCTCCGGTTACGGCCGGGCCGGGTTTCAGGGCTCCGCTGCTGCTGCTGGGCTATTTCAGGCAAGCTGGCGCCTTCAGCTGCGTCGGAGGGTCGGAGGGGCCGGATGGGGACCCGGCCCCCGACACCCACACAGCCCCACCGCCTGCCCAGCACTCACCTGCCACCGGTGACGGCTTGCGCAGTACGAGCCACCTACTCTTCCACTGCGGGGATAAGACAGTGTGAGCAGCCGCCCCGCATGCCCCCGCCCCGCACCCGCGCCGCGCCCCGACCTTCTTGCCGTCCCGAAGCTTGACCTGGCCCTCCACCAGCGCCGCCTCGGTCATTTTCTGTCATGGTTCCCACCACGCGCTGCCACCGCGCCCTCACCCTGCGCCTCAGGCGCCTGAGCCCAGGGTCACTTTCAAAATAGCTGGGAGGGCTCTGGGCTGGGCCAGGAGGGCGGGCCAAAGCGGCAGGCGGGGACTACAGTGGCGGGGAGGGGCAGGTCTGTAGGCGTCCAGGTGGGACCTACAGAGAGGTGGGCCGCTTCTCCACACTTACCTCCAGACCCACCATCGGTAACCAGCAGTATCCGTGGTGTGGCCACCCGAGGCCACCTGAGGCTGCCGCGGTGAAAGGCTCAGACCTCGCAGTCCTCACGGGGGTGAGGCAGGGCAGGCAGCCTTCCTTCCAAATGCAGAGGCCCAACCAAAGGGACACTGGCGTGCTTGAGGACAAGTGTCTGTCCGTCCTCAGCCTCCCTTGGTGCCTGCCCCTCCCCCACATCATGGGGGTGGGGGAGTAGTACGGCTGCAGGCAGCCCTGGCCCAGGATGTGTCTGGGCTCCCCAGCCTCCTCCACTGACCAGGCAGGGGTGGGGCCACAGAGTGCACTGGTGACCTGCCCCCTACTCCTGTCCCATTCACCCCAGGCGAGGACTGTGGGGCACATGGCACAGGACTGGGACCCATGTACCGCCCTGCTGCCCAGGCCTCCGTGCTCGGCCTCCTCCAGCCTGGCTCAGAGGCGTCTTGCCCTTTCTGCAGTGCTGCTACCTCCCAAAGCCTCAGCAGGGCTGTCTGGGTGGCCCCTCTGAGCCCTGACCGCCTGTCCTTCTCCCTATAGCCCTGTCAGCCGCCAGAGGGGGCCTGGCAGGTCTGTACCACAGGCACCCCACATGGGAAGAGCACCTCAGGACCCAGCAGCGAAGCACCTGTGTTGGCTGGGGACAGGGGTGGAGGTGGACGTGCAGTGCACCAGGACAGCCTCGCGTCCACACCCAGCCGTGGGCCTTCCTGGAGCAGCGCTTCGGGAGGGGCTGGCAGTGGCTGGCTGCACCTGGGCTTGCTCCATGCTGTCAGACCCTTGGAGCTCCAGCGCCCCACCCAGAGCAGAGGCCAAGGCCCCTGCCCACCGCCCAAGGCGCCACAGTTGATTCGGAGGCTCCTGGATGGGGCAGAGAACAGCAGGCACATGAAGACACCCATGTGCTCCTGCTCGTCCTGCATGGAGTGCCCGCTCCCAGCGCCCGCTCTGCGGCTGCTGCCTCAGAGCCCCGTGACAGCCGCTGGAAGTGGGTGGCATGGGGGCTGTCGCCACAGACACATCCGCTGCCCAGGACGCCTGGCACGCACTGGTCCCATGAGGAGGGGCGGGACCTCGTGCATTCCCGGGCGCTGACACTGGTCCAGGCCTCACCACACCCAGCACTGCACCTGCTCCCGCCTTGGCCTGGAAATGCAGGCGCTTTGGGGACAGATAGTCCCCTCCCCCGCTCCCATGGCCAGACCCTCTGCAGTTGCCAGGGCTGTGGATGGTAGGGGCAGCAGCTTTTGAGGAAGAAGAGGGGGGCTGGCTTCTCCGAGACCTCAGATCATCTCCTGCTCCTACTCGTGCCTCAGTTTCCCCAGGTGTTACAGCCAGCATTCCTGGTTGTCAGCAGTGAAAGTCTCCATCCCTGACTAGAAGGAGGCTGGGTCTCTCAAGGAACTGAGTGATGGCTGCAAAGCTAGGACCCTGCTGCGATAGTCACTGCTGCCACAGGATGGCCCGGCACCAGACACCGCACTGTGGCCTGAGTCGCTGCCTGAGCTCACAGTGTGGCTTTGCTAGCGATGCTGTGGGCTGGGTGGCCAGCAGCACCACTGGGCCCTGCGGCCACAGGGCGCTGCCTCGGCCTCGGCCTGCACCTGAGCTTTCTGCCCGGCAACACCGCACTGTTGCCGTCAGGGGCTTCGCTCAGCATCCTCACGCTGCTGCCATGGGCTCCGAGTGAGTGAATGTGTGAGCATCTCATTTTCTAACATTTGGCTTTTGGAGACACAGTCTCACTATGTAGTACAGACTGGCCTGGAATTCACATGATGCCCCTGCCTCAGCCTCCTGAGAGGGGGTGGCCGGTGTGTGCCCTGTGCCCGTCTCTTTCTTTCTTTCTTTCTTTCTTTCTTTCTTTCTTTCTTTCTTTCTTTCTTTCTTTCTTTCTTTCTCTTTCTTTCTTTCTTTCTTTCTCTCTCTCTTTCTTTCTTTCTTTCTTTTTCTTGCTTTTTTCATTTTAATGAGAAAAAAGATAAAAGAGTAATGAAATAATTTCAAAACAGGTTAGTAGGATGGTTACAATGATTAATACATTGCACATTGTTGTCTTCATAGTAGTTATTCGGAGGACAAGATGCAGACCTGATATCTTGTCTAAACAATATTAGTATAAACCTTCCTTCTCAATGAATGACTCCTTCAAAAGGACCAGTTTTACACACCTGGAGGAGGTGGGTCTCCTGACCTGGCAGCAGCAGGCAGCCCAGTGAGCTGGACAGACACCCTCCGGCTGCCCACGGTCCATCCAGGCTCCCTGCATCCCCTTGGCTAGGACAGGAGTGACACCCCCCACCCAAATTCTTCCCACCAGTCCCAGGGCAGGACAAGGAGCCGAGGCTCAGCGGTGTCCACAGAGAGACTGTGATACCGGAGGAGGTGATGGAGGGCGTGGGAGTCGGGTGTGGCGCCGTCTGATAGAAACGAGGTCCTCAGGGGAGGACAGAGACGTCAGAGCGGGCACTCTGCAGCACACAGCAAGGAAGGCTCCTATAATGGCAGAGATGGTGGCCAGCCTCCTGCGCTCGAGCGCAGCCTGTTTCTGTCACTTTGTGATGCCCGTTGTGGCCACTGCCACAGTTGTGACACAGCCGAGCATGCTGCAGCTTGGCTGCCAGTGCTTGGGCTGCTGGGGGGAAGGAGCCTTTAGGAGGTGGCCTTGGTGGGAGGTCCTTAGGTCCCTGCTGCCTGGCTTCAGGGCACAACAAGACCTCTTCCTCTGCCTCCCCTGCCTCTCCTGGCAGTACTGAGGGCTGAATCCAGGAGCTCTCACTAAGCGCATCCCAGACCTTTTAATTTTTTAATTTTGAGACAAATTCTCACTAATTTACTAAGTTGGCCAGACTGGGTAGAACTTGCCGCCTTCCTGCCCCAGCTTTCTGGAGCGCTCGCTGTCTCTTCCCTGCTTCCTGGTCACACAGCTCCTCCTCCCACTTCCACCTCAACCGGCCACAGGCTGAGACCTCCAAAGCCACAGGCCACACCACCTTCTCCTCGCGGTAAGATAGTTTGTCTCAGGTCACGCTTGTGACTATGACCATCTGATGCAGACTAAGGCCACTGCTATAGAGAGATGTCCCCACATCAGGAATTTGTAAGATAGTGGATCTGGAGGCAGGGCCTCGCGGAGGCAGTGGCGCTCAGAAGAGCTCACAAGGGTGCCCCAGGGTGGCACTGGTGGCTTTAGAAGGAGAGGAGAGTCCCAGGTGGGCAGCTGGCTCTGTCTCTTGTGGGGCCCTACACAGGTAACCATGTGGTCTGAGGGCACACCAGATGCCCAGAAGGTGCGGGCCCAGTGCACGGCCCACAGACCCATGAGCTGCACAGATCTCTGTCACTGGGATGTGAGATCTGAAACCTCAGCTGAAAGGCGAGAAGGTATGATTTAGGGCCAAGTTTCAGAGGTTTGGCCCATGGTCAACTGCTCCAAGGCAGGACATCAAACAGAGGGCCTGCGGTGGCCCAAGATGTTTGAGTCACATGGGCCAGGAACCAGATCAGGGGAAAGCACCAGGCAGGAAGGGCCAGGGACCAAACCCAGATCCCAAAGCTACGCCTCCATGAGCAACCAAACCCACCCAAGGGTTAACAGACCATAATTGACAGACATAGTCTTTAGTCCCTATAAATTATCTGACCTCAGGTAACTTGTTACAGTCACAGAAAATGAACCAAGATGACCATAACACTATTCCAATATGTGGGGAAAACTTTCACAAATTCATAGAAGTGTAACGTCATATAAGTGGTTTAAGAAGAAATAAAGCCCTCCACCAGTCCTGTGATGAGGTAAAACCCCAAGCGAGTACCCAGGACCTTTCTGTGGAAGAGACACTAGGGGGCCGGCAAGATGGCTCTGTGGTCTTGAAGTACCTGCTTAGGCAAGCTTAGGCAACCACACAGACCATGGTTCGATTCCTGGCACCACATGCTATGCCAGCCACACCCCCAGGGCAGGCTGAGCAGGCCATAACATTAAATAAATAAATAAAGTTAAAAAAGAAAAGACGTGAGGCCGTGTGACAATGGAGAATTCCACCACACTTAGCGCTCGCACCTCCCACACCTCGCTTACACCCCAGGGAGCTGTGATCAAACCAAGGGTGCCTGATGCCCTGCAAGCCCTGGCCTAGCCACCCAAACACAGGAAGAGATTAAGGGCCGGACTCAAAAACATAAACACAAAGTCCTAAACAAATGCAAATGAATCAGAAAACACAATGAAACAAAAAAGTACATGTCCACCAGGGGCCCAGCGGCTGGCCACACAGCAAGGCCAACCTGAGAGGCTTGAAGAGGCGTGATGGGGGCGTGGGTGCCAGGATGGCCCAGAGCGCTGGCTGGTCATCAGGGGCAGGTGCCTCCCTACTTTCAGGTGGGGCACTGCAGCCACAGAGGGAGAAACCTGGGGCGTGCCCCCTGGGAGGAGGGTGACACTCCAGGGGCTTCCTGGGCTGTGACAGGGCGCGGGGCAGGATGGGGGCCTTCCTGGGGTCTCTGGCAGCTCTGGGACCCAGGCACCAGGGTACAGGAAGGGCCTGGGCTCACAGTGCACCCAGGGCCTGCTTGTCCTGCGGCAGTCACCCCACTCTCCTCTGAGGCCAGCTATGTACATGGCCACTCGTGCCGGCCAGAAGATGTCCAGGAAGGCCATGCTCGCTCCACTGGTCAGCAGCTCACACCGGACGCTGCATGCCCTGAGAAGGCCACTGTGCTCCCCAGCCATGTGGGCCAGCTCTGAGCACCCCACCCAGAGGACAGGGGCGCAGGCGCGGGCCCAGCACGTCCTTCTGCCCTGTGCCTGTGCACCTGGTAGAGTGGGACTCAGAGAGACAGGAGCCAGTGGCACATTGCAGAGCAGGAAGAGTCCCCAGCACCTGGGCACAGGGGACACTGGACCAGCACCTGGGTACCTTTGTGGAGAGTAGAGGGGCCAGGTTAAGAGCAGGGAGGCAGGTGCTATACACAGCTCAGAACAGACTGGGGGCAGCATGCAGGACATCACTGGCATGGGCCCCAGCAAATGAGGCTGGGCAGGGAGAGTGGAGGGGCCTGTCCAGGGCAGGCCCCAGACTCAGTGCCATTGGCCACGCCTCCTTGAGCCTTCCCACAGCCCTCTCTGCCTTGCAGCTCCCAAAGCTGCCCGTGTTGGGCATTGTGGGGATTGCGCGCACTGCCTGTGATCCCTGTCCCTGTCATAGGAGGTACTCTGGTGAGCCTGGCTATGAGCCCCCCACACCAGGGTCTAGGGACTGCGGAAGACCCAGACTCTCCCATGGCCGGACGATGGCCAGCCAATCCTCCACACCCCTCTGTGTAGCCCCACTCCTCAGTCCTCTCAGAGGAGTTCTCACGGAGTAAGGCTGCCACCATGAAGCCAAAATCCCCACAGCAGTGCCTGGATGACCCGTCTTCTCCGAAGGTTAATATTTCCCACATGACTTACTGGGGATCAAGACTGGGCTTCTGACCTGCCCTGAGACAGCCCAGGGTATGCATTCCACCACTACCTGGCTGGGTGGCCCTGGAGGCATCTGGCCTCTGTCCTCTGCCTGAGCCCTGGGCCTTCGGGCTGGACCCTGTGTGGGGCCCAGGTTTGCACCTCACTGAGCGGCTCAGGCTGCGGGGCCTAGGAGGCAAGACACAGTAGTGTGGCGGGGTCCGGGAGCCATCTTTATTGTCCTCTAGGCAAGTGATGGTGAGAAGGCAGGACGGCCCCTGCCCAGGGCCTATGAGGGGGGCATGGGCCGCTTGGCTGGCCGTATGCGGTCACTGATCCAGCCCACGTAGTTGGCCACACGAGTGTAGACACCTGGCTTGTTGAGCTGCCCGCAGCCGTCGCCCCAGCTAATGATGCCATACAGGTAAGCCACCCCGTTCTTCTCACAGGCCAGAGGCCCACCGGAGTCCCCCTGAGGGAGAGACAAGGCTCAGGGCTACCTGCTCCGGCCCAGCTGTGCTCCAAGTTCTAAGCTGGCACAGAGCGCTCTCAGGGTGGTATTCCAGCAGCACGGGGCAGTGCCGCACTGGATGGTGAGTGTGCAGCGCTGCTGGCCCTGCTCCTGCCCCCACCCCACCTGGCCGAGTGCTCTTCTGGGCATGGACCCTCTCCAGCCACCAGGGACCCCCAGGGGCCATGTGGCCACACTGCACCCCAGCACAGGCTGGGCCACTTCCTGGCTTCCGAAAGCCTTCCTCTCTCAGGCCCAGGTGCAGGCCTGCGCCCTCCACGTGGCCCTGCCCTTCCTGAGCACACAGGTGCTGCCAGGTCCTGCCCACTGGCCCAGGTCTGAGCTGTGCCATCTTGGAAGAGGGCTTGGGCCACGCGGGGACTCAGTTTCCCACCTATAAAATGGGGCATAAAGCAGCCCCTCCATGTTGCTGCGTGGTGTGTATGCTGGGAATGATTAATCAATTGACTGACTGGTTGAGAGGAATCAGGGCAAGGGGAATGGCCTTTGGTGCCAGTTGTCACCTGGCCCTTGCCGAAGGTGGGCTGGGGGCTTTGTCTGTGTGGCCTCTGTGTGACCTCTGTGTGCCTATGTCTTGGCCCCCACCTCCCCATCCAGGCACCCATGCTGGGCTGCTGGAGACACCCCCAGCCCCCTGGCATGGTGGGCCTGGACTCCCACCTGGCAGGCATCAGACTTGCAGTCAAAGTAGCCAGCGCAGAACATGTTGGGGCTGATGTCGGCGCCATACACCTCGGGGCTGCTGCACTTGTGGTCGGCCACAATGGGGACCAGCGCCTCCTGCAGGGAGCTAGCGTAGCCACTCGCCTCTGGGGTACAGGGACAGGGCTCTCTCAGGGCAGGAGCTCAGGGCACTGGGCCCCGCCACTCACCCAGGTCGGCCACCCACTCACGCTCATCCATGTGGCCCCAGCCTGAGATCTGGCACTTGTGCCCCGCGGGGAAGGAGCTGCCAGTCTCGGGCAGGCAGATGGGCTGCACGAACTGGGAGCGCACCGCACAGCGGTCTCCCTTCTTCCTCAGCCGGATCAGGACTGGGGCGAGGTCAGGTCAGACCAGGCTGGGCAGCCAGCATGGATCCCCCGTGGGGCACCCTGGCTGCTGACCCGGACCCCACATGGCTGGGAATCCCCAGCTCACCCAGGTCGTGGTCGCTGGGGTTGAACACGGAGTACAGCGGGTAGGGGATGTATTTCTCCACGGCGAATGTCTGTGTCACATCCGTGGTGCGGTTGAAGATGTGCTGACCCAGCACCACTGAGATGCTGTCCCTGGGGGGGCTGCAGGGCAGGGCTGGCAGGAGCACAGGCCCGGCCCTCTGGGGGGCTCCCGCCAGCCCTCCTCGTGCCAGCCCCTCATGCCTGTAGGGTGGCCCTGGGCAGCCCCTCTGGCCCATCAATGTCTCAGTTTCCCTCTGCAGGGCAGAGCCTGGGCCAAGCTGGACAGACCCGGAGCAGAGGATAGAGAAAGGAGAGCCGCTTGCTGGCTGTCCCTCTGGGCCAGAGCTCTCACCAGCCGTGGTGTAGGGCTAGGAGGAGCGGCTGGCAGCTCACCCACCAGTCTGAATCTCAGGGCAGTGGGAAGCCTAACCCCAGGACTAGGAGACTGCTGAGTGTCTCAGTCTCCCCGACTGTGCAGCAGCAGGAGCTAGGGACTCTTACCCATGCTGTCACCCAGCATGGAGGCTCTGGTGTGCGAGCCACCGGTCCAGGCAGCCTCGTGCCCCAGGGCTCCCAGAGTACCATGTGGCCAAGCAGGAAGTGTGTGATGTGGCCCAGAACCAGAGTCTGGACCCATGGCAATGGCAGAGTGGGGTGAGTGACGGACAGTGGGCTGGGCGGGGTCCCACGGGCCTTCAGCTGCCCTGTGCACCTGTTGGAGAAGCAGTGGGCGGCAGACACCACCCAGCAGGTGTGGATGAGGCTCCCAGCGCAGAAGCTGTCCCCAATGTAGATGGCGGCCAGCCAGGGGTGGGAGCCGGGCAGTGAGGATGAGCCGCCCACGATGCGTGGCCGCAGGAAGGTCCTCTTCTTGTGCCTCCTGCCACACGTTGGGCGTGGTGCTAGAGCCACCTCAGGCAACAAGGCCAGGACCTCAGGGGATGGCAGATGGACTCTGGCCAGGGATTCTGGGGGGGAGGCCATCAGGTCACTGCCCCAGCCGCAGAAGGGGCTCTGTCTGGACCCACCATCCTTCCTCCTAGGGCTGGCCCACTTCGAGCCTCAGTTTCCCCTTCTGGCTGAGAAAGCAGAACACTGACTAGAGGCTCTGTGAAGGCCACGGTGGCCTGCACATAGAGCCCTGCAGAGGGCCCTGGGGTCTGGGGCCGCCTGCTCAGGCCGGCCCCAGGTACCACCTGTGTCCTCCACCCAGCCTGCTGTGTCCTGAGCCCGCACCGCAAGCTGCCAGGTGGCAGTACTCCCAGGAGAGTGCATGGTCCTTCAGCACGTAGCACCAGGGCCGCTCATCCTTGTCTGGGTTCCTGAGGGACGAGGAGAGGGCGGGCTGTGGGTGCAGCCACAGGTGACCTCGCATGGCTCTGGACAGAGGCGTCCCATCCCACATGAGCCACACAGGTGCTGACCGGCAGAAGGCATGGGGGCCTAGGCCCAGCAGGGCAGCAGTGTCCACCGAGTCCACGTGCAGCTCCTGGTAGAGCAGGTCGGAGTTCCAGGCCAAGCAGCCCAGGCCTGAGGCCGCTGTGCTGGCCACACCACGGTACTCTGTGCCGTTGCCCGTGAAGCAGCGCTCAGAGGGCACTGGGGGCGGCAGGTGGGCATGAGCCTTGAGCCTTCAGGACTCCGTCCTCACACTCCAGCCACCAGGCCCACATGTGGCTCACCGATATTGCAAAGCCGCCCAGCGTAGTCCGGCGGGCAGGCACAGACGCTGGTCCTAGTGCCCGCGATGAGGTGGCAGGTGCCCCCGTTCAGGCACGGGCTGTTCGGGCATGCTGGGGAGGCTCAGCAGCTGGGCTTGGGCCTGGGGTTCCCTCGCTCTGCTGGGAGCCCAGGGCACCCCTAATGCCCGCACCCAGGGAGGTGTGGAACTGTGTACCTGTGTGTCGGGCGCCTTCGCAGCGCATGTGGCCCCTCAGGCAGTCACACTGCTCCACGTGGCCCTGGCGCACACGGGCCCAGCGCTCACCCGGCTCCAGGTACTCGTGGCGGGTCTCATCGAAGCACTTTTCTGGGAGTCTCACAGTGAGCCCCAGTCCTGCACCCCACCTTCCTGCCCACTCTCCTGTGATCTCCAAGGTCCCCCGCCCAGCACCTCACCGGTGCCGCAGTCCCTGCCTGTGAAGGCTGGGGAACAGGTGCAGTGGTAGGAGGTGGGGTCCTGGGTGCCAGAGCAGGTGCCACCGTTGAGGCAGGGCCCAGAGGCACAAGGGTCCAGCACATCTAGGGACAGGAGGCTGCTGGAGTCTTCAGAGCTCCCAGGGACCTCCTTGGGGAATCTCCACCCGCAAGCTGTCTCCCTCTCGCCCCTCAGCCCTACCCTCTCTCAGGCCAGCCTCACTGGGCAGAGCTGAGCCTTACCACCAGGGGGCGCTGTGGCCCTACCAATGGCTGTGGCCCCCAGGCGGCCAGGACAGGACAGGTCCCTGGGCTGCCAATGACGAGATGAACTTGGCCTCTCTGCCATTCCAGGCATGACTGCTGCCCCAGACCAGCACTGTCTTCCTGTGGTCTCCACCCACCCAGCACTCTGACCCTGACCCCCGCCCCACTTCCCCAAGCCCAGGGGTCGGGCTGCCTCCACCTGCACCCACCTGGGCCCTGCAGAAGCGGGGTGGTCTCCACACAGTAGCCCCAGGCCCTGTCCCGGTCATAGTTGTGAGTCGTCGCACACCTGGGGGCGATGCAGGCGTGGCAGGGGCCCTAGTCACGCCTCCCAGAGCGCTCTGCTTGCTCTGTCAGCTGCTAGGGCACTCCTGAGACCCACCACTTCCTGCGGGCGCCACCTTCCAGGGTGCAGGTGTGCCGCATGCGGCCACCGTAGCGAAACGGGAACCTGCAGGGCTGCCCAGCCTCCGTGAGCACTGTCGGAGGTGGGGTACGGGGTCAGGAGCTCCCACCCACGCCACTCCCTACCTCCACCCTACCCCACTGAGGCTCCGAGCCCCCCTGTGCCCCAACCCCACCACCCACAGGCTGAGCCCCAAGGCGCCCCCCCACCCCAAGCAGTCCACCAGGTACGCAGACTGTGCCTAGACCCCTGACCTACCTTGGCCCCCCAGAACACTACTGGTGGGAGTCGCCCTGTCAGGGCCGGGGTGCTCCCCACCGTGCTGTGCCTCTGCTTCCACTTCTGCCTCTGGAGCACTCCTTGTTGGAGTGTTGGCTATCACCGAGGTCACGGGAACCAGAAGGGCTCTCAGGGTGGCCGTGGCATCCGGTCCTGGGGGCTCTGTGTAGTTCTAGGTGCCAAAGGGGTGGCTATGGAATCGCTTAGGACACTCGGGCCCCAGGTTCTGCACTGGGTCCTGCGTCTGCTCCTGAGGCCTCTTAGCACCGTCCACCGCCTGCAGCTCAAGGCCAGCTGGACCCTGAGTCAGTTCTGGAGACCCGCAGGCGCCCAGCCCTCCTCTTCAAACATCGGGACCCACAGCTCCAGCCAGTAGAGGGGTGGCCAGGTCAGGCCGCATCCCCTCATCCTCGTGCCTCCATTCTTAGGGCCCCTGCCTCATCCAAGGAGCCCACATGGGCAGCCTGCATGGGGGCCAGTCGTACCTTGACAGTCTGCGACTGGGCTTCCCAAGACAGCAGCAACAGCAGCAGCAGCAATAGGAAGGGGCACAGCCTCTGTGAGGGGCAGGGGCCAGGGACCCAAGCCCAGCTCCCCATGATTCCTCCAGCCAGCTGTGTGGGCTCCCAGGGAAGTGGGAGTTGGAGGCCAGGAAGGTCAAGGCCACGCACGGGGCAATGATTAACCAAGCAGTCCCTAAAGCCCTGGAGGAGGAGGTCCACGCCACCACCTGGTCCCTGCTGCCCACACCCGCCCAGGGCAATGGCTCCGTGCTGGCCCAGACCCAAGGCCACCCCAGGGCTCCCTTCCACTGGGTGCACCGTCCAGGCTGATGGGAACAGTTGGGGCCCAGGCCCCTGCCCAGAGCCCCCCAGGGGCCTGGCGGGCCTGTCTGTAAGCTCCTGTTGCCATGCACTCCTCAGAGGAGCCTGGGCGTGAGGTGGGAGCCTCACTCGTAGAGCGCAGCTGTGCATTTGTATAGCAGCCCAGGACAGACCCTCTGCCACCTCCCTCTGGGTGTCCTGGGCCCCCAGCATCCTCTTTCCCAGCTCCACCCTTGTACATCAACTGCTATACCCTAGGTAACCTGCCGAGAACTAGATAGCAGAGTGACCCCCCCGTGCCTGACTTGGAGCTGGGACACCGCCGTCTCAGGACCCTCTGTGACCTCCAAGGGGCTACAGGACCCCCAAGCCAAGGCCACAGCCCATGGGCAGTGGGAGGACACATCCCTGGGTGGCTGGGCATCAGCTCAGCACAGTCTCTTGCTGGGTACCCCACCCCTGCCTGGACCTCCACTTTCCTCTGTTCAAAGGTGGGGAGCAGCGGACCCTGGGTGAGCACCCAGCAGGGCACAGTGGGTACAGGGGGCACTGTGGATGATGGTACAGTAGTGCTGAAGCCAGTGGGCTCCTGGTGCGAGTCCAGGGCCCTCATGTCCCCATTCTGATGCTTCCCTACCCAGAGCAGAATAGTCTGGCAACCTTGCTGGTCCAGGGCTGGCTGCCCAGTGCTGGGCCTGCGCCTGGCTCCACGCGGCTCCCATCCCCGGGAGGCCTCCTGGCAGTTACGGGCTCACGGCGTCTCCAGCCCTCTGCCCAGGCCCGGCACACCAGGATCACCAGCCAGGCTCGTGCAGGTCACCCTCTACGTGAAGCCAAGGGCAAGGGCACAAGAGCACAGTGGGCAGAGGGTCCCCATGCACGACAGTGGGCTGCACCCAGCTGAGGACAGCTCTGAGCCCACGCACCTCACCCAGTGGCCATGAATGAAGTCACAGCACCACACCTGACCAAGGCCCCTGTGGAGTGACCGCTCATGGATCCCAGCTCAGCACAAGGCCCATGAAAGTGTCCGCAAAGACTTTATTGTGTGGCAGGTGCCCAGGGGCAATGTGTGACTAGCAGGGGACAAGGCCATTGGTCCGTCCTGTCCGTGACTCCTGAGGCTGTGGCCACCACACATCTCCAGGGCCCAGAGGCTCAGGCCACCGAGGTGTATGCCAGGCCAGGAGGGACAGCTTCAGACGAAAGTGGCATGGTGGATGCTCAACTTGGTCTTGGGCTCCCCAGGGCTGGGACCCTGGCCCAGGCGATCGCATGCTGGGGCCGCTGCAGGCCTCACCCTCCCAGGGCCTGGGCACACCCCTGGTGCCACGCCAGCAACGAGGTCCACGTCGAAGATCCTGTTGACCGGGAGGCCTTGGCTGCCCCGGGCCCTGCCTCCTGTCACAGGGAGGAGAGAAGCTGTTACCTGCTGATCAGGCCCTGACGCCCCGAAGTCCCTGGGCAAAGCAGCCACGCATCAGCACCTCACACTTGGGAGCGGCGCCACATAGCCCTGGGTGGCAGGGCGGCCGTGGCAGGGTGCTGGGACCTGTGGAGGCCTGGGCCGTGGTTCTGCATCCATCATAGGCCTCCCCAGCGCTCCCTGCACCTCCTGGCCTTGGGACCTCTCCAAGCCCGAGAGGCCACTCTGCCCAGAGACACTGGAGCTCCTATGGCCCCAAGTGTTGAAACTGTCCCCAAGCTGCGGTGGAGTGCACAGGTCTCTGCAACCCAGGTGACAGAGCCGCATGGCAGCTCAGGCACAGGCCGGGCCCCTGTCCGCAGGGGCATCCTTACCCCTCCTCGCAGCCATCAGTGGCCGTGCCAGTCCTGCCCAGTCCTGCCCACTCTAGCCTCCTCCTGCCCAGCTGCCTGGGGTCGTCCCCCCTGCATCTGCCCTTAGGCCCTGTTGTCCCTGCCTCAGCACCCATCTGCCACCTCCTGTGTTTACTTCGCCCAGCTGCGGTGTCTGCAGGGCAGAACTGTCCACCCAGGGCCAGGGGGGTGACTTGCACAGCGGGGCAAGGCCCAGGAAGTCCCCTGCTGGGCCCATGTCCTCTCGGAGTCACAGGAGGTGCGATCAGGCCAGCAGGGGTCCCACTCCACCCTGCAGCCTGGCCTCAGCTGTAATAGGGAGGCCTGCTGGAAAGGTGAAGACCCTGCCCCTAGGCTGTCCTCAAACCCCTACCCCACGCACCATATCACAATCCAGCCTCAAACGTCCAGAATGGGCTTCCACAAGCCCTGAGGAGCTGGGGGCGGCGGGGTGAAGGGCCCAGCCCAGCCTCCTCCTGCATAGCGTCTAGACCGGAAGCCCTGCCCAGCTGGGACTTCTAGTCCTCAACAAGCATTGCTCAGGCCCACTGGGACCCAGTCATTTCCTACCTGGCCCATGTGTGAGGGGCCTGAAGATGACGCAAGAGTGGAGAGCAGGGCTCAGCCCAGCCTGCTCAGGCTGCCCCTCACTGACCCACAGCCTGGAGTACTCGAGCCTCTCAGCCCTGACAAGCAGCCTGAGTTCTCAGGACAGAGTGGGGATGTCGCAGGGACGGTGGCTACCACTTGGGCCTCCTGGCCGCCCGGCCGGTCTCACTTGAGTGCATGGCAGCAGCTTCCCGCCTGGCCCGAGCCCCTCGTGCCAGGCTCATCGCCATGCCCGCTCCTGCCTGGCTCTCTGGTCTTCACCAGCCAGCATCCCTCAGGACCCTCCTTGCCCCTCAGCAGCTCTGCTCCAGGCTGGAACTGGGTCAGCGCAGCTCTACCCACCCCCACTCCCGCTGGTTTTCCAGGCCTCAGGCTTGTGGGGATCCTGGCAGCAGGACACAGCTGGCCGTGGGATCTGGCCTTCTCCTGAACTCTACCTGTGTGCCTGGCCCTGTCCTGTGCTCTGCAGAGACAGCACAGCCGTATACTTTGAGCCACAGAGAGCTGGAGAGGCCTAGAGCAGGCTTGGAGGCTGGGGTGCTGCCACCCTGCCCCAGCCTCTAACAGGGGCCCGGAGCTCTTGGGGCTCCCCTTGCCCACGTCCCTCCCACTGGGCACCCAGAGGTCACAGCTGCCTTCCTGCAGGGTCCAGCACAGGAGGGACAGGGCTGGGTCAAAGTCCTTAGTACAGGGTAACTGCGACCCAGGATGGGCAACACGGAAGCAGAGGATGAGCCAAGCAAGAGGGCATGCCGGTAGGCCGGGCAGGGGCTCTGGGTGCCAAGGAGCCAAGAGCTAGGTGCAGGGTAAGGAGGGCCCAGGGTGGGGTAGAGACCCAGAAAAGAGGGCAGAGGGGTGTGCAGCCCAGCCAGGGCCCTGGCATTTGCAGGGCAGGGGCAAGACCAAAGTCCACCCGGCCCAGCCGCAGACCCAGGCCCGGCACAGGAACGTGCTCTGGGAAGCACTCCCTGCTCACGGCTCAGCTATGGTGTCCCATGGCTTAGCAGTGTGGCATGGCAGCAGAGTGGGGACGAGCCAGCCTGGGCGTGGCAGGAGGGTCCCGGGACTCTGGTCATGTCGGGGACACTGATCCAACCTCATTCCAGGCCTCGGGCCCCTGTGGGTGACCATGAGCAGGGACAGCCTCCTTAGAGCCACTCTGGGACCTGATGCATCCCATGGGAAGGGCAGGAAGCCTCCAGGCCAGAGCCTTAGCCTGGCCACGACTCCTCACCAGCTGCTCTTCAGTCAGGACCTGGCCTGGCTGGGTCATGGGCTCACAGACCAGGACACGTGGGGGCTTTTCCCCACCACCAGGCGACTTGGATGTTTGTGACAAGACACAAACACAAAACACGCCACAGAAAAGCGTGCACAGCACACGTCCACCTGCAGCCCCAGGCTTTCAGGGTGGGCCCTGGCCCAGCTTTCCCTGGACATCTCAGGCCTGCATAGTGCCTGGCAGCCGCTGGTGATAGGAAGATACACCCAGTGTCCAGGCCTCTGCAGAATGTCCCCCCTCAGCCAGCTGGCTCTCTCACAGGGGGCCTGGCCCAAGGCCAGGACAAGAGGACCAAGGGACCTGGCCACATCTCCATGTGTTTCTCTCCTGGGACGATGGGGCGGTGGCAGCCACAGTGTCACTAAGAAGTGTTTCGAGGCAGCTGTCCGAGTGGGGAGCAGCCAGCCGAGCCAGGAGGCACTGCCTTCAGCAGTGCAGTCAGGTCTCAAGAGAATCCCCACCACCAGAGGCACAGCAAGGGTGCTCACAGACAGACAGAAGGTCAGATGGCCAGACAGACAGCCCAACGCCGCAGCGTAGCAGGGCACTCACTGGGGTACCGAGAGGGGGCTGCACGTCAGGGAGCCCAGGCAGGTCCTGGTGTGTGGCTATCCCAGGGTGTGGAGCACAGGCTTAGAGCCACAGCGAAGCCCCCTGGGCCACCACCTCCTCCACAGCAGTCCTGGGTCCAAGGGCTACTCCCACCCTGCTCTCCTGCCACTGCTGCCCCTGTGCAGGCAACTTCACAGACTGGTCACCCTAAAGGCAGAGCCACAGCGGGCAGTGAGTGGCCAAAGGGCTCCCACGGCTCAGGAAGACACCAGAGGCCACGTGCTTCCCCACTCCCAGCTGCAAAGGGGGCCAGCCCAAAAGCCGGGGCCACAGAGCCCAGGGCAGAGGAGCCCATCCTTGGGACTCCTTGGGACCTGATGGGGACAGGACAGCTGCTCCTCTGTCATCGTGCTGTCTCTGGCACACACAGGGGTATGAGAATTTTGTGGTGTGAATGAAATATTTCTAAAGGCCACTATATTAAGGTAAGCTCATTTGATGTCCTCAAAGTGCGTACCACTTTCTCTAGATCCAAGAAAGGGAAACTATAGATTTCCAAAGCAGAGACACACTTTCAAATGAAGAAGAAAAGAGTTTGAAGCAGTCCAGCGAAGGATGAGAGTTTATTACTGTTGGAAGAACAGATGGAGGACACAGGTAGAAACCACGTACAGGCGTCTACACAGGTGCAGAGGACAGCGTGGCCACGAGGGGCCACCAGAGCCGGTGCCCGCTGCCCACAATTGTGCCTGCTAAATAGTCTGGCGTGCGCAGATACAGGGAACATGCATTGGGAATGGCCTCCCTGGCCAGCCAAGGCCCCACAAGACCCAGGGCTGGGGCATCCGGAACCACCTAACCCTGCAAGGGAGGGGACCTCTGTTGTCACCCTAACACAGGTCACAGCCCTGACGCTGGGTGTGGATACCTCAGCCCACATGTTCCAGGAAGCCTGTGCTGACAGGCACTTGCCTCCCCAGGACAACCCCATAGCGACGAGCACCCTGGCCTGCACAGGTGAGAGGGCCTTGCCCGTTCCATGTGGCTTCCAGGAGCACTGCTGCCTGGCCACATCATCCACTGCCACACACACTAAATGCCACGGCTTTGCTTCCAACATCAGCCACGCTGAGGGTGGTGGGCACCGCTGAGGCAGCGATGCCTGCTCAGTGCCAGTGCACAGAGGGCAGATGGGCAGTTACGGCAGACAACGGCAGGCCCACGCGGGCCGGCAGCTGGGCTGATTTGCTCAGGATGAGACTATGCTTTTGCCATCTTGAGATGAAAACACTAATCATGCCAGCAGTGTAGGTTTGGCAAGTTACACCTACACTGTCGGGAATTCTGGCCATGCTGGGGTGGCCTCAAACCTCTGCCTTCCAGGGCCTCCTGGGTAGGCCCCCAGGAGCCACTCCACACTGTCCCTCTGCCTGAGCCCCTCAAGAACCCACCCTGAGGGGGCCCCAGCTGCCACTGCTTCTCTCCTTCCAGAGAAGGCACCAAGGCTGTCACTCGTCACAGAGGAGGCAGTGTCCCCCGGAGGGCGTCTTCAGAGTGAAGGAGCAGGGCAGAGGCTGCCCAGCCCAGCTGGACACCCGGCACCCACACCGCCGGCAGTGGGCAGGGCAGGGCCAAGGGTACAGGGTCAGAAGTGGGAGGTACCTGGTCTCAGAGGTCCCAGCGCATCCTGGGGACTGGGGGGCGGCGGCAGCAAGGTGCTGTTGGGGCTGCTGATGTCCCCCTCCCCCACCAGGGTCAGGTCAGCCCCCGCCTCATCCTCCGTCTGGACGCCCCCGGCCTCGACTTCCTGAGACTGCCTCCTCCAGACCTGTGAGGTGCCCTCCTGCACCTTCTGATAGGCCGGAGTGACCCCGGGAGGCCCAGGAGGACTGTGCGCTGAGCCGGGGCTCTGGGCGGAGCGGGGGCTCTGGGGGGAGCGGGGGCTCTGGGCGGATCGGGGGCTCTGGGCGGAGCCGGGGCTCTGGGCTGAGCGGGGGCTCTGGGCGGAGCCGGGGCTCTGGGCTGAGCGGGGGCTCTGGGCGGAGCCGGGGCTCTGGGCGGAGCCGGAGCTCTGGGCGGAGCCTGAGCTCTGGGCTGAGGCGGGGCTGGTGGCCCGGCTGTCGCTGGGCAGGGGTGCCTTCTCCCTGCCATGGCCTGTCGTTTCAGGTCTCTTGCTAAAGCCCTTGGCGGGGGCCAGGGTGCAGAGGGTGAGTTCCGTGGAGCCAGGAGGTAGGCGGAGAAACTCGGGCAACACCAGATCTTCCTTCCTTAGCAGCCCACGCTGGTCATCTGCTCTGTTGCTCTGAGCTTTGGAAATGAGCTCAAAAAATTCTATTGGAAGAAAACCCACATGGCCCATGTTTTAGAGAGAGTCGCACGGCCGTGCATCCTCAGGGGCTCGCCCAGGAAGCCCTCCCTGGGGGTCACGGGGCCGGGCTGTGGCTCGGCCCCGCACAGGGCCGGGGCGGCCATGCCCTTGGCGCCATTCCGCCCCTCCACCCTGTGTTCGCACGACCGTCCTCGAAAGCAAATGGTCCAGACCTGGAGGTGCAAAGCCCCTGCCCACAGGGGTGTGTGTGTGTGTGGCCTGACTGGACACTGCTGCGCCCGGGGCTTTATGACCACTTGGCCTCTTCACACCTGAGTGCAGCACCCTTCTGGGGACCAGGGAGAAGTGATGGCCAGGCAAAGGTGCCAGAGCCACAGCCCTGAAGTCACAGGCCAGGCATCGGTCTGGGTTCACATCCACCTGCCTCTGTGGTCCCCCAGGGGACTGTATGCAGCCTGGCTCCACCTGGCTCTGTAGTGCCTTTTTCTTCATTGGCCTGCGGCTGCAAGCTCAAGTTCCCCACTGGAGCACAGGCTCCTGAGCAGAGCATTGCTAGCTAGCATTTACGTTAGGTTCTCCGATGAAATTAAACTACATGGAGTCTAAGAGCCCTGATTCCAGTCATCCTCAGAAACACTCACGGCCACAGGTGTAGTCTGGCCAGGGCTCCCTCAGCCACAGCAGCAGCTGGTCGTGCTGACCCCTCCCTCTTACAAGCTCTTCAAGGAGAGGATCCTGCAAGGGACTCCTCCCTCTCCGGGGCCCTACAGCTCCTCCGGGGGCTCTGCTGCAGGGTGCAGAGGCTTTGGCCTCTGATGGCCAGCAGGGGTCGCACACCCACAGCCCTGCCCGCCTGGGACCCGGCTTCCCTCTCCTGTCTAGTGGGAGCCCTGCAATGAAGCACCCTAACTCTGACCACCACCCCCACACGGGCCCCGGCTCAGGGCCCGCTGGGCTGGGTTGCAGGCCTCCAGGGCTCCAGGCTCCTCAGAAGGCCCAGCCTCAGCCTGAACGGGGTTTCAGCACAGCAGGGGCCACAGCTGTCAGCTATGGACAGGGCAGAGTGGAAACCGGTAGTGCATTTACCGAAAAACGTGGAAGTTTTAAAAGTACACATACCCTCTGCTTCGTCCAAATTAATTTTCTGATATTTTTTTTTCCCAATCTTTGCAATAGATTCTTCTCTCTTTGAAAGCCGGGGATCCCTAGCATTTTTTCCATTTTCTCCTTTTATTTTAATAGAATTAGACTTGCCTAGAGTTCTTTCCTCTCCCTGCATTAGAAGGAAAGTCACAGTTCTACTCACATTTCAACACAGGGCAACACACAATGCAGCAGTCACAGATAAAAAGGCTGTGCAAGACACAGGGCACGGGGACACGGGGTTTGTACACACTAAGAAAAACAACTGCAAGGACGTGTCAGAGAACCGTGCCAGTGGCCGGGCCCCCCACAGGACCAAGAGGCTGGGGCGAACCATGCATGGCTTGGGGCCTCAGAGAAGCGCATAGGGCCGCAGTGCAGCTCCAAGCAAGGGCTGTGTCAGCGAAGGGAGCAGAGGGGTGGACTGGGAGGCACCAGGAGTGGCGGGGACAAGCGTGCAGGGATTACCGTGGCCGAGCGGTCTCTGGGGTGGGAGCTGGCAGCTGCACTGGGCTTGGCTGGGGCACCCTTCTGCTTATCTGTGGGTGCTAAACACAATGGGGTAAGCTGGAACCCAAAGTTGTCTCACCGTTCAAGTCTCCCACCTCCAAGGAGCCACTGGAATTCGCCCTCCCTGGTGCGAGGTGCCCGTGCCAGCCAGCACCTGAGACACTGCAGGGCCCTGCCCGCTGCCTGCCAGCCAAGGGCACAGGGACTGGCACTGGTCCTTGAGGAAGGCTGGGCCCATTAGGGAAGAGTGGTGTTGAAGCCCCATCTCCGCGGCTGCATGGCTGCCTGTTCTGTGGGAGCTCAGACTGCAGGCCCAGCTCCAGCTTGGTGGTGGGGTGATGGGCTGGCCTCAGAGCACTGCGTCTGAGGAACACTCCCCAGCCCCAGCTGCCCAGGCCCAAAGGGCTGTCCTTGCACAGCACTGCTCCTACGTGGGCACCGGCCATAGCCTTACTAAGGACACACTGCCCAGGGACCCAGGGCCAAGCCCCACAGGGTCCTTGAGGAGCCATGGCAGTTCTGACAGGGCTGCACATGCAGCTCTTGCTCAGGGTCACTGGGGCCGGGCACAAGTGCGATGCAGAGGAGCAGCAGGGAACAGAGACGGACAAGGCCCCACACCAGGCCCTGTATGGCTCGCCTCAGAGGAAGCACTCAAGACTCCCCAGGACAGGCCTTGAGAGGAAAGGGCAACCTAGGTTACCTGGAGCAGCTATGGGCAGTGTGACCCGCTCCACCCATGTGAGACTCGCCCTGCGGTCCCTCTGCCTGGATAGCCCGTGGACCACACTGGAGCCCACCCAAGGCAGCAGACCCTGAAGAGGGGCACAGGCTCCTGAGGCATTGGGGAAGCCCAGGGCTGAGCAGGGCTCCAAGCATCCAAGGACTGGGCTGTCACAGCCACCAGAGTCACCAAGCACATCAGGCCATACTCAGCCTGACCGCAGCTCCCACTGGCCAGGCCATGCCCACCACTGTCCTCGTGGCCTGGCCCGTTTCCCCTGAATGGATGGTTCCCAGCCCACGTGGCAGCTAAAGGACCACCAAGGTCCCTGTCCTGAGTAACTCAGACTTCCAGGAAGACGGTATCTCCTAGCGCTGTCTAGCTGAAGCTCCCAAGGCCCAAGCCTGCAAGGGTGAGCAGGCAAACTGTCATCCACCTGCAGCTGAGGACAGGCACTCGGGCACTCTTCAGCATGGGGCAGGCCCAGCTCAGTGGGAAGATATAGCCTGCAGGTTCAAAGGCATGTGGCGGCTCAGGCCCCCTGCAGATGCCCACCGGAGTAGTATGGGACAACACTGCCCCCCACCAGGCAGTAGGCCAGGCACAGCGACTGGCACCATGCCGTCACTCACTTCTGCCTCTGGTTGGATCCCTTTCCTCCAGGATGACTCGCTGTCCATCCAGGCTCGATATCGGGGCACCAAGGTCCAGGGGCTCTTTCTCTCCACTCTAAGGCAGAGGTAATATGCTGAGGACAACCCAGATTGGAACTTCTTGGGCAGCTGGCCCCGGGAACAGGCCAGCCCACAGCACTGTGGCCTTTCTACCGTGACTCTGCACACAGGTGACACCCCATGTTCAGATACGAGTGCAGGTCTGTGTGGTCACGCTGCCCGAGACCTCATGGCACCCCTGAGCAGAGACCTGGAGCCCAGGTGGATGGCAGGGTGCCCTCAGTGCCAGCCGAGGCAGTGGACAATAGGCACTCATCAGACACACCCCAAGGTGCATGGTGGCATTTCAAACTCTAGTCCCACTGGGGAGCGGGCACAGAGCATTTGCTGCTCGGAGCAGCCCGGCTGCAGTCCACACTGCCTGCTGGCAAGGACAACACAGGCTGCTTCCAGGCCCGAGTGCCCGTGGAAGGGCACAGTGTCCCCACCACTCAGTGAGCCCCAGCCAGCTCTTCTGCATTTCATTTTACAAACAGGAAAACTGAGGCACTGCTTAGGTTTTCAGCCGAGTGAGAATCAGATGCAGCTCCACCCTGAAGCTTTCTGGACTGGGGTGGAGCCTGCAGCAGAGAAGCAGCTTCAGGTTACCCTCAGAGCTAGGACTTGTGAATAATTAAACAGAGGAAAAAGATTCCTCCTCTTTATATCAAAGCTTCTAGGCAATTTTGAGGCCAGTTTCAGGGAAAATGAGAATCCTAAATACTTGGACCCACAGCTCCAATGAAGGCAATGAAGACGTTAGGCACATGGCCCCAGCCCACGGGACAGGCCGGTAGGGACCCGCTGTCCTGCTCGGGCCATCCTCATCCCTCATTCACGTCACAAGGCAGCAGCCCTGCGTACAAGAGCCACTTGGGGCAATTCTGAGACTAGGAGGGGTGGAAGGCTGATGGTAACCAAGCATGGGGGGCGCACCCTGCTTCCTGTCACGCCTGCCGCCACGCGGTCTCTCAGCCAGTGTGAACCCCTTTCAGAACGATCGTGGCACAAGCCAGTGGCCAGAAGTGGGCACTGACACCACACCCACAATGGATGAGGACCAGCCACAGGGCGCCCAGTGGGCCGCACTCACCAGCCGCACCAGCAGGCTCCCTAGGTCCAGGCCATACTTGGCCACCACCGGCCGCAGCACCTCTGCAACGGGCTTGGTGGGCTTGGCCTTGAGTCCCACGGAGCGGTTAATCGGAACAAGGTCCAGTCTGGGGGCAAGAACACATTCAGAGACACCATGACCGAGACAGCAGGGAAGCGCACAGCCTGGCCCTGCTCCGGCCCTGCCTTCCTTCGAGCCAGTGCCAGGCTAGCTGGCACTTAGAGCTGTATGGGGCAGGAAATGCAGACTTTGTTGGCACAGACAAGCAGAGCTGCCGGCAGCCTGGCATAGCCATTGTCCCCTACTTCCTGCTGGGGTCTTCAGGTGAGGTTGCTCTGGGGCAGGAAGGAGGGGTGCCCCCGTCAGCCATCCTCATGCCCCCCACCAGGCGCCTGGGAGTCGCTGGCAACCCTCACGCCCAGGTGAGCATGGAGGCCAGCAGTGGGGAACGGAATCAGCACAGAGGAGCCGATGCCCTCTTACCGAAACAACGTGCGCTTTTCCAGGCGCAGGTCCCTTGATGCCAGGATGCTGCTGTCCTGATGCAGCACCAGAGGCTTTGGAACAAAGAGGCCGGAGTCAGAGGGGAAGCGCGCAGGTCCCGAAGCGCAGACTGACGCGCAGCAGGCACATGGCTGCGCAGAACAAGAGCCGCCACGAGCCCCGGGACCCGCCCAGGCCAGTGCAGCCTGGGTCAGGCAAGACACCCCCATCCCAGACCCTGCTCTGCACCCTGCTCCCTGCTGCATATGGGGACAGGGTGGGATGCAGCTGTTCTCCTTCGAGCGACCCAGGTCCACATAGGCCCAGTACCTTGTCCCCGCCCACCAGGAAGAGATCCACCGCGGCCCCGTTGATGCCGTGTCTCTCGCAGAGGCCAGACAGGATCTCTTTGATAGAGAAGCCGGACTGGACAGCCACCACACAGGAGGTCCCATCTGGGAGGTGGACGCAGCAGTGCTTGGCAGCCTTGTCTCTCTCGGGCACCAGAGTCCTGCAGGCCTCTGGCTGTGGGGCAGGAAGACAGGCGACCACGGTGTCACAGGGTGTGGACACCTCTGGGGACGATGCAGCCAGCTGGCTCCGTCACAACACCTGCCTGAGCCCCGGCAGCTCCAGGCAGGTGCAAGCCCCGGGGCCCAACGACACAGCATTCTCCGTCTGGAAAGCTGGCCATGGTCGGCATCTCTGTCCTCCCCGAAGGGCAAAAGGCACTCTGAGTCATGCACACATGTGGGAGACTTCAAGCCATAAGGACATGTGCCAAAGCAGGCCTGCTGTCCTCCCATGTCCAAGTTGGGGCACTACGTCACCTCTGCCAGCAGTGTCCTGCAGATGTCACTCTACTGCAAACTGGACGAAGCATCTTTTCACCTTAGCATAATTTAGGATACTTGCTACAGGTGGCGATGGCTGAGAAACAGGCCCGGCTACCCCTGCCCTACGCACGCGAGGCTCTGTCAGCACCGTGCTCTGCCTATGCACTGGGACTCGGGTCATGGGGCTGTGCCAGTAGCCAGCCTAGGCCTCAGGAGGTCTCCATGCTCTGCTGGCCTTGGTCCCCAAGTCCACCATGGAAACAGGGTATGGAGGATGCAGTGGCCTGGTTCAGCCACAGCCCACCCAAGGCCAGACAGGACTGTGACCCAGATGCCAGGCTGGGGCCAGAGACCCAGCAAGACTCCCCTTGGGCCCCTAGGCATGGGAAAGGTTCGGTGTTCCTGGCTCCTTCCTACCCACTGGGCGTGCAGCAGTGGCAGGTAGAGTCCTGCGGGAGCAGCCTCACACTGCTGCTCTGCACTTCAGAGCCACAGGACACGGCCCCCAAACTGACTGGCACCAGCAGGCCCAAGCCTGCACAGGGGCACCCCGCAAGCTCCCAGCATGAGTGGGCAGGGCCGGGAGAGCTCAGAGCAGGTGGGCACAGCTGTGGGTTGGGGGCATCATCGAGGGATGGTCAGACAGTGACAGCAAGACAAAGCACCTGGCGTCCGAGCATTTCGCTTGCTCTTAATGGGGCTTAAAATAACCAAGTCAGAATGAAAAGATCTCGGAAGCACCCAGGCTGCTCAAGCAGCACCTTCTGCACTGGAGCCTTGTGCACTGTGCTGCCACCCAGGAGGAAGACTGGTGGGCTTTTCCCAAGCAGGCCAAGGTGGCTGGATCCCTGGAGATGGAAGGGTGACGACTCACCAGGTCTAGGCTCCCTGCAGAGGACACAGAGCCCTGGGACTCGCGGCGGCACAGGCCTCCGTTGGCGGGAAGGGCATCTTCAGGGGAGAGACAGGTTTGGAAGAATGAAGGCCACAGCCTTGCTTTTCCCCAACGCCCCCCCTCCTTTCCAGCCCTCTGCCCTCTTAGGTTGCCTGTGTGGGAAGGGCAGAAGAGGACTTGTGGTCCCGGCAGCCCTCTGGGCCCCACAGGGTGGAGTTAAACCCATTTTTCTAATGATAGAGGCTGAGGCCAAGGCTCAGTCACCCCACGCTGCCACTGCCACCTGGCTCTGGCTTGTCTGGCACATGGCAGCGGCTCCACGGACAGTGTGGCCCGTGTGTGAGATGTGCTGTCTTCCTGTCACACCACCCGCCGCTGTATCCAAGCGCAGTGCTAAGGCCTGAAGGAAACTGACCCATGGACAGGAGTGGCCCCGCAGCCTGTCACCTCTTACCAGGACACACACCACGGCCTCCAGCCCTAGCAGGAGGTGGCAGCAACCACCGACACAGAAAGCTATTCCAACAGCCCAATTCTCGCCTGGCCATGGCGCCAGCTGGCTGTCAGGGCTGGAGGACAGGAGGGTGGGCTCTGGTCCTCCTGGTGCTTCCCTGGTCGTTGGCCCACCCCAGGGTCCCTTCAGGCCCAGCTCCGGCTGCATCAGAAAGTCTAAGTCAGCAACCCAGCCATCAGGATGGCAGAGGCCCTTCCAGACAGCTGAGGCTGCCAGCTGCTGCACCCGGCAGTATGGCGCATAGGCTCCATCCCTGGATATCTCCTGCAGAGGTCGTCCCCCCAGCTCTGACAGGAGCCCTGTGGTGGGCCCCAGACGGCACCAGCCTCAGCACCTGGCTTGGCCGCACTCAGCTGTGGTCCCTGCACGGACCGGTGGATGCTGGGCTAGGGAACAGCTTCAGCCGTTCCCTCACTCCTGCAAAGCAATCCCTTCAGCAAGGCTCTCAGGGAAAGCCACTCCCACCTCCCTAGGTCTTCAGCTCCTGCTCCATGGGTCCCTGCCTGGGGTGCCAGAGACAGAGGCGTGGCCAGCCGCAGTCCACAGGACTAGGGCCACGGACAACCATTTCTTATCACCTGTTACAGACAGCACCAAGGGTGTGACCATCCACTCAGAACAGAAACCGCCTTGGAGGACACTTGCTACTGAGGCAAGCTGGCTGCCGCCGGCACACAGGTGAAGGGCCCCCGAGTGTGCGTCTGTGCACGCCCACTCGGCTTGGCATCCAGTCCCCCACGCACCTTGGGGGTGGTCTCCCGGCTCTTTCTTCTTCTGGGAGCGCCCAGTGCTCCTGCTCCTCGACCAGGAGAAGAAGGGCCCTCTGCGCTTCTTCTCACCGTCCTCATCCCCCGCGTCTCCATCCAGGGATCTTCCCGACTTCGATTTCCCACTTAGCTGTTGGCAAAGGTGAAGCTCCGTGAAGGCAACGAGGAGCAGGCTTGGTACCACGCGGCACTCTCGCTGAGAGGCAGGCAGCTGCTGTGCCAGGGCTTGTTGGACCCCGCACAGGCCGAGGGCACAGCACGCACCATGGCCAGGTGTGCCTGTCCCCTACAGGGTGCCACCTCATGCTGTCACCAAGCAGAAGGTGCCAGGAACCGCAGCCAGCCCAGCCCAGCCCAGCCCCAGTCCTGAACCTTTTTGGGCGTAGACGCGCTGGAGTGGTCAGAGCCCACGCTGTGCTTGGAAGCCGGGCTGCTGGGCACCTGCTGGGCATCCGGGAGGGTGCGGCCCTCCACCTCCGCCAGGATGCACTCCTGGTATAGCTGGGACTTCAGGAAGCGTGTATAGCTGTCAAACTTCATCAGGTTGAAAATCTGGGAAGCGAGCACCACACGATGAGGTCCCAGGGCACAGAGATGGCTGCCTGTGGGGTCAGGGGGTGCGGGACTGGCCACAGGCCTGGCTCCAGCACAGCAGGGCTTCAGCCACCACCACATCACTCTCCAGCATACCTTTATATCTTTCTCTCTCTGACCAAGTAGGCCTCCTTTTATCACCCTTAAAACAAGCAGATTCTGGAGATTTACGTAAAGCCTGAAGCTGACTGCCAGCCGGCCGACATTATGCCATGATAGGGAGGGGACGGAGGGCAGCTGCAAGGAGATCTCATCCTCGCAGCGCCGAATGCCATCGCTTGGGCTGGCTAGGCTCAGCAGCCGGGGAGCACATGCCCTGGGTGGCAGTGGGGCTAAGCCCACGCTCTCCCACCATACGAGCAGATAGGTAGCCCCACCCCTGACGGTGGGGTTCAGGGTGCTGTGACTTTACAATGGTGTGGAAGAAGTGTGCCTGCAGGCGACGCCAGACTTCTGGCTCTCAGCCTGGGTCCCTCCCCTCAGCTGGTCTTGTGGGTGCGGGGCTCAGGCCGGCCCCCATCAACAAGCACCGCAACAAGAAGCATGCCACATGGTCAGCTATGGCATCATGCAGGGGTCAACTGAACCGAGGACCCTTTGGCTCCCAAAGGGATCATCATGGCCCTGTCACCCTGGGAATGTCATTTCCCCAGACACACGAGGGTCCAAGACCAGGCCAGGCCTCCTGGCTGGGAACCACAGGACTGCGTGGTTACCTGGAGCTGCTGCTCCTTGAACATATCTGGGTGCGGTGCATTGAGGATGTCGTCTGCCAGCTGGGCCTGGCTGTCGATGTTGACTGGCATGGTGGCTTTGCTGCACAGGAACTTACTGAAAATCTCCCTGGCCCTGTAGGAGAGCTGACGGCAGGGAGGGCTGAGCAGGTGGCCCGTGGTCCCTACCACGCTTCTGCCTGGGTCGCAGCCACACTACTCGAACCTACATCGCTGCTCAGCACCCCACCAGCCTGTGGGGGTCCGTCTCAAGTGCAGAACAAAAAGTTCAAGCCAGTGAGAAACTCAGTGGAACTGTTCCCCTTTGTTTTCAAATGGCCACGTTAGGGGCCACTGGAGTGGTGCTGCACCAGAGAGGCACTGCCATCAGACCCGGCCCAACCGGGGAGCCACACGGAAGCTCTCGGCAAAGTGCAGCCCAGGAGAAAGGGGCTCAGCCTTGATGTCTGTGTGCTCACTGGACTGGGAGAGCAGCGGTCACCAGACGCCCAGGGCCAGCTCTGCCTTGAGCTTCCCTGGGTCCCTGCTAAGCCCTGTTGTCCCCTCCCCAAAATCCCAACACATGGAGTGGGATGCGTCTGCTGGTGGGAGCCAGGCGGCACAGGCGTCTGCGCCACTATGTTTAGGCAGAACTAAATACCACACGTATTTAAAACCTTACTCTGAAAAAGAAATGACCTTTTTCAGCTTGCGTGGAAGCGTCTCCTGTCCACTGCTCCCCTTGTGCTGGGCATGAACCCGGTCACCCGACCCCTCCTGTCAGCCACCACCTGCGCAGCCGAGCACTGGCACGCTCACCTCTTTCTTGTCATGTGCAGGGACATGACTAAAGCATTCACAGGCCTGCCAGAACAGAATGTTTTCCTCGCTGAACTCCTTCCTTAGAAAGTCCTAGGAGAAACACGCCAAGGTGAGCGGCATCCCTGCACAGACAACCTCCCGGGGTGGAGACGGCTCCCTGTGCTTCTGCAGACCCTGGCCCAGCACCTCCCAGGGAGCCCCAGGGAGCCAAAAGGAAAGTCCAGAGCATGCAGCCCCCAAGGGACCACTCCCTGGTGCTCACGGCTGCACCCCTCATGCTGGCCACGTCCTCCCGGCACAGGCCTCTGACAGCGTGTGACTGGCTTCCAGCACACAGAGCTGCATGCCCTGCCACAGAGGCCTCAGGCGGGGGCATCCTCAGGTGCAAGGGGCAGAGTGCAAGGCCAAGCACGTGTCCAGAGGTCCACCCAGCTCTGGGTCCTCAAGCAGCAGTAAGGACAAGGCGACATTTGCCTGAGGCTTGTGCAGGGCCTGTGGAGTAACAATTTCCCAGGAGTGGGTTCCCTAAGGCAGCTCTGCCTACTCACAGAGAAGTAGCGGACACCAACAGGGTCCTGCAGCAGGCGCTCAAAGGACACAGCCCAGCTGGCGACCCTCCTCTCGCGCAGGCGCCGGCAGCTCTGCACGCTGGGGAGGCTGGCATTGCTGCTCAGGCTGTTGCTGCTCACGCAGTCCTTCAGGTCAGCGCCCGTCAGCTCTGTGGACCACACAGACGCACCTGCAGCCCTGGCCTGCTCGCCCAGAAGTCACCTGGAGGCTGAGCCCTGGGTCCACATCTGCCCAGGTGCACAGTGGCATGCACCATGCCTGGGCTTGCCTGGGTTAGACCCAGGCCACATGGCCACACACACTTTTGCCCACACACCAGCACACCCTCATGCACACCTGCCCAGCTGAGTGGCCAGTGCCAAGCACAGGATGGGAAGAGGCAGCCACCCCCCAACGCGCATGTGCACACACACAGCAGGGGGAGCCCTGGGATGGGACGGGAGGGGACACAAGCACATCTAGGTGAGGTCCGGGGAGGCCGCGCTCTCCTCTGGGACTTGTCCAATTATCTTTGCGCAGCTGCTTTCCAGAAGAAACATTAGGCACCATGTCCAAATGTGTGGATCTAACCAGCATAACCCAATGACCAATTCATGGTGAGCTACACTAGAAAGAGTCACCTAGCCCACCTGAGGAGCTGGCATGGGGCATCCTGGTGCCCCAGGGCAGCTGGGCCCGAGGAGGGATGCAGACCAGTGTGCACAGATGCCATAGGAACAGTTGCAGGACATCTCCCTGGTGTGAAGCTGTCCTCAGAGGTGACCTGGTCCTAAGCCTGGCCAGCCAATGGCTGGTATGGCAAGGCAGGCACCATCCTGGAACCGTGCAACCTGGCATAGGTGGCTCACGCGTGGCAGTACATTCCACGCTTTCGTGGTCTCTGAGATGCTGCTGCTGCTGTACACATCTCGCTCCCCTGTGGCTCCTTCCTCTGTACCTGGCCCATGGCCAGCCAGCAGGAGACCCCTGGCTGCCTGCCACGGGCGAAGCCACAGGACAGGGCTCTGGGGACTGGTCAATGGGCCCCAGCTGCAGACTAGACACTGAAGTGTCCTCACAGCCAGGAGGGACTCAGGGAAGACAGGCAAGGAGGCTAGGGTCAGGCAGCAGTGACAGTGAGCCGCTATCTCTGCCCCTCTGAGCTGCACCGGGCCGCTGCTGAGGAGCTGGCCCCAGGGTCCCCGACATGGCTCTCTGGATCCGTGCTGCAGTCAGCAACCATGTTGGGCAGCAGCCATTTAAAGCTCAGCCAGCATTCGGACTTTTTAAAAAGAAGGGAAAAGTCAGAAAAACCATACTTTACGGTGCTACGGAAAAAACACTTTTGAGCCATTCCATAACAGGCTCTGAGTTCTCACACGCTCCTCTCTGAGCCACCATGCTGCCTGTGCTATTTTTAAGATCAACATTTGCTCAGCATCAACCACCAGCTCCCCTGAGGACACAAGGGAGCCCTGCACCTGGGCCTGGGCGCACAGCTCTGATCGGCTTGCCCAACAGATGCCAAGCTCACCACAGGGTCACTTCAGTGGGAAGGCAGAGGCCAACGCAGCCCATTGCTGGGACGAGGGCCCTGTAGGGCCATCTCTGTACTCAGCGACTGCTGCTCACCACAGGGTCACTTCAGTGGGAAGGCAGCAGCCAACACAGCCCATTGCTGGGACGAGGGCCCTGTAGGGCCATCTCTGTACTCAGCGACTGCTGCCACACCCACACGCACAGCCTTGAAGACTCTCCGAATCCCAGCCCCACAGGGGGAGCTCTCCTCTGCTCACGCGGGGCAGACACATATGCAGGAACACACTCAAGCACCTCCCCCCACCCCCCAGGGCTGGCTCTACCTTGGATCCATGTCCAGGACCTGGAGCCCCGACAGTGAAGGCCCCAAGTCACACATATGCTCATCTCATTCCTGATGGGTGACTTCTGTCAGGACTGGGCAAGCCGAGGGAGCAACCAGGCAGGGCTGGCTCCAGTGCTGCCACCAGAACGCTGCCCACAAACAGCAGCACCCAGGACGGAAGATAAAACCCTGAATGTCTCCTGACTAAGACCACAGGAACAGAAACCAGAACACAGGGCTGGCCAAATAGCTCAGTAGATTAAAGCACCTGCAAGCAGGCGCAGGGGCCAAGGATTTGACTCCTGGGCCTATTGTGCCAGCACTGCCACCAGGGCGCACTGAGACAGCTGGGCATGGTGGCGTGTGCCTGTCATCCCAGCTCTTGGAAGGCTGTAAACAGGCAGATCACTATGAGTCCCATCTAGTAGTGAGACTGTGAACACCCTGTAGACCCTTCCCTAAAGTATGGAAAAAGAAAAGAAACCAGAACACACCAGAAAAACTCCAACATTTTTCCTTCCTTCAAAGCCTGTGCCCCAGGGTAGGGAAACACTGCAGATCTGAAAAGGACGGACAGGAAGCTGGGAAGAGATGCGGTACGCACAGACCCACAGGAGCCTCCCCTCCCCTAAGGACAGCTACACACACGAAGAGAAAGAACAACCGGAAGGAGGCATGGGGTGGCACAGCCATCACCAAGTGGGACAAGGCTCCAGAACAGAAGGACACCAGGTCAGCCTCAGCGGTATGTGCTCCAGGAGACCTGGGCTCTGCCCCCCCCCCCCCGGCTGGCCAAGCCCAGAGGCTCAAGGCCCACTAGACAGCCTCAGCTAATCATCCCCATGGAACAAGAAACCAAGGCGCACAGGCAGAGCCCCTGAGTCCTAGGGCGGCACTCAAACCACTGTCCCTGCAGGAGGCCAGGGTAAGGCTCAGGATCTCTGGCTTCTGTGGGGTCTCAAGGCTGGGGAGGTTAAATGCCTTCCAGAGCAGCACCAATACCGGGTTGCCACACAGTGGGCACCATGCCAGTCATGGGGCCAGGAGGGGTCCCCCTTCCACCTGAATGCCAGCCTCCAAGTGTCTGCTGCTTATTTTTAAAAGCAATATCATGTGAAATCCACACAAAGGCCCAGAAGCCAGTGGTGTCCTGACCCAGTGGGTTCTGCCAGTGCCAGCCCAGAAAGAGGTAATTGATCGCCGGCAAAGAGCCATGAAGAAGGACTAGAACTCACACTGCCCAGGACGGAACCTTGGGCACCCAAGTGCCATGCCAGTGCCAGGGTCGCAGCTTGCTGTCCGTTGTGCTAATGAGTGAGATGACCCTCACAAAATGAAATGCTGTGTCTAACACTCTGGAAGTGAGAGGCCACACACTCCCCCAGCAGCACTGCTCCCCAGAGAGCCCCGTCCCAGCCCCAGGGCCACACTCCCGACACACACTGGCTCCCGTCTGTCCCCTAGCCCATGGCTCGCTGCCCGGGGCTGCCCTGGCCTCTGGCCCACTGCTGACGGTAGGAGGTGTGGTGTTGGGAATGAGTTAATGCTGACTGAATATGTAAATGAAAGCCAATGTGCTCAGACTGAACTCATTTCTGTAAGAGTCACCAAGGACTAAGGACTTGAAAGTCATACCTCGAGACAGTTTGAAAACCAATCAAGACACGTTACCATGGCTGAAGAAGTAATCCGCTGGGATTGGTGTCCCTAAACCATGAAATCACACATCTGCCAGGTGCAGGTCGGCCTGGCGCTCAGGTGTAGGGGTAGACATCATGTAAAGGGCAGGCCCTGAGAAGACACTTCCTGAGACAGCGAGGATGACAAAGGAGAGCCCGTGGGGCAGAGCAGCGTGCAGGGACCTGCTCAGGCGAGAGAGACGTCGGCTGCTTCAGCTGCGGACAACCACTTCCCTGCCAAGTGGGTGGGCCATGGTCCCAGCTGCCCCTACCACTCTCAGACACTTAAGGCTCAGTTGCTTTGCTTATAACCCAAGGGGCTTCTGGTGGCTCCTCCCTGATTCTGGGGCCTGTGGGGAGGCTGCGAGAAGGGTGCTGGGGCAGTTCCTGGGCCACTGACTGCAAGGATAGCTGCAGCTGCAGGCCTCACACACAGACGGTGGTGGGCAGATGGAGGCCCGCCAGCTCTGAGGCAATGGCCACACACAGCTCTCCTATCAGAAGAGCTCATTCTGAATAAAATCTATGCCCAAAATCTGTGTGTGTGAGAGAGAGAGAGAGAGAGAGAGAGAGAGAGAGAGAGAGAGAGGCCACACAGCAGTGGAAGAGCCCCCTGTAGAGGCTGGGGCAGGACGTGCTACCAAGGGCCCAAATCCTGGCACTTCTGCTCAGCAGCACTGACCCACACAGAACCCCAGGCCCTCTGTGGCGTGCAGTCAGCTGGCCTCCTTGGCCCACAGCTGGCTCAGAAGTCACTCACCCACGTGCAGCACAGCTGTGCCCAGCAGCCACCACCAGCCAGGCCGGGAGGCAGATGCGTGTTCTGAGGCGTGCGGTGCCAGGAGTGATGGCTGACCCTCTCAGTGAGTGGCTACACAGAACCACACGCTCTATCCTACACCTGAAGTGGAAGGGCGCCCAGGAACACCATCACTCAGCCGCTGATGCCGGTCCTCTCAGAGCTTGCTGCAGGCTCGCACCGCTGCCCTCGGCAAGCGCTTGCTGGTGTGGGCCACTGATGGGGCTTTGCGTTCACATGACCACGAGTGAAAGGACGGTCCTCGCAAGGGAGGCTCCGCCTTCATGTCTCGCCTCCTTTACTCTCTCTTTCTTCTTTTGAGGTGCTGGAGAACCCAAGGCCTCGTGCACACTAAGCAGCTGCTTTTCTAAAAAGCTTTAGAAGTCTGTTCCGGATTTGCTGGACACAGGAGACACTACCACATCATGTCTAGGTGCCCTGTGTCTGCTATGTCATGAGCCTGGCAGTGACCCCAGGTGAGTGTCTGCAGCGAGCACACAGCCATCTCCCCAGCACCATGTCCCATGCTAAGCCCACAGGGACACATGTCCGCACCTGGACTCCATCCAGCCACACAGCCTGGCACCCACCCCCACCCTGAGGCAAACATACCTGGGGCTGCGGTCAGCCTGCCCTGACAACCATGACAAGGTGACAGAGGAGGGACTTTACCTGGGTACAGCTGATAAGAGCCACTGTGGTGCCATTTAACCAAATACTTCCAACCATTCACCGTAAACCACCCCTCTGAGTCCATACCCGGTCAGCTGCTCAGCCCGGGTGGCCCTGGGCAAAGGCTCGGGCCACAGGCGGGGACATTGTTCCTGAGCTCAGCCTTCCTAGGAGGATAAGTGACTGAAGCTTCTGCAGGGACCCAGCACCCACTGGACAAAGGCAGCCCTGGCCCTTCCTGGGTGTCAGAGCGGGGAGAGCGCCACAGCGCATGCACGGAGCCGTGGAAGACATGTGCATAATTCATCATGCCTGCTGCCGCCAAGCCAGCCTGAATTATTCAAGTCAGCAGCACAGCCACGGTGGCCACACAGTCTACGGGCCTGTGCACCAGGGACAAAACCCCTTTAGCATCTTATTCTTTATTAAAATAGCAGAGGGAAAGGAAAAAATGAGCACTTAGGGTCTCTTAAAACAATCCAGTGTACCCTAACTTTGCAAAGTCTGAATCCCATAATGAAGTTCTTCATCGAGGCGACTGCCAACACCAGCACCACCTCAGGACCTAAGTGACCTAAGAAGCCACTGGACTAGGCCGAACCAGTTCCCAAGGAAAATGGGCCTCACGGTGACCAGGCCACAGAGTCCTGGGGACCCCAGAGCCTGGAGGGCCAGCGTGACCAGGGAAGGAGCTGGGCTTCAGCCCTCAGCATGAGCGGGGCTGAGCCTGAGCACAGCTGCAGGAGGCACACAGACATCAGAGCAGCACATGCGGCAGCATGGACCTCGGCTGCATCTCCCAAGTTGGCAGCGGCCTCAGCGTGGCTCCAGGGCCACAACCTGCTGACCGTGCTGTACATGGAGATGCTTGGGTGGACGTTTACACCCAGAGTCATCAGGTGCAGGAAGCGGGCACGGCAGAGGCCTCCACCAGGACAGTGCCACCCAGCCTGGGCTCGCCTGGCTGGAAGCTAGCAGGAGTGCCACAGGGCTGGAGGACCATAGTGAAGGTGTGACATCAGCAGCAGCCAGCGCTGCACGGAGCACCTGATCTCAGCCCACCAGAGCCAGGCTGACACCGGGCGCACAGCAAATGCAGTGCAGTAAACACTGCGGAAGCTCCTTCCGAAGTGGTCTGGGCTGAGCTGCCACCTTCCCCCACCGTAGTGGCACCAGAAGAGCAGGGACAGCACCCTGCTCCATCCAGACCCACGCATGTCCTGTCCCCCGGTTCTCATGGAGCCAAGAGGTGAAGCTGGAATCCACCCTCCAGGGTCGCCCAGCAGCAGGCAGGCACACTAACTCCCAGCTGGTGCTCAGGGTCCGTCTGCAGGTCCCCCATCTGTCCATCCATCTCTCTCTCTCTCTCTCTCTCTCTCTCTCTCTCTCTCTCTCTCTGTCCGTCCATCCATCCATCCATCCATCCAATTATCCATTTTTGTGATACTCAGGATTGAACCTAGTGTCTTCAAACTGAACTGTATCCTCTGTCTCTTTTGCGAGATAGGGTCTGGATAAGCAAGTTCCCGGGCCAGCTCCATCTGCCATCCTTCTGCCCCACCTCCTACAGCACTGATGCAGGTGTGTGGTACCACGCTTCACTGTGCCCCTTTTAAACAAAAGACCAAGGTGCACAGCTTGCTGAACCCACTTTGTGGCCCCATGCTGGAGCTCCTGGAGTCTCACTTGCCTCACAGAAGCAGACCTTACAGACACTAGTCCAATGCCCACAACTTGGTGAGACACGGCCCCACAAGAACGTAGTGGGACAGAGGCCCAGAGGACCCTCAGGCTCCAGGCTCCATGCTGCAGCGGACCACACAGCCTCGGCAGTCCCTGGGCCTCGGTTTCCCTGACATGGAGAACGCACACCTACAGGACGGTCAGCCTGGACCTCGTGTCTGGACATTGGGGTCACAGCCAAAGCTGCCACCTGCACAACGAAGCACATCCGCCACGCTGCCCATCCCAGGCCCACAGAACCCCAGTAGTCAGCTTGGGTCCCCACGCCCAGCCTCAGCCTGGTTCCTCACGGGCAACGCGTCCCCACCAAAAGCACCAAGGCCTCCTCCTGAGCAATCCCACGGGACCCAGGGGGCAGCAGCAGGGGAGGGACAGGCCACAACCCACCACAGCCTGGCCCTACACTCGCTGGTGGGCAAAGCGAAATGCTCCTAGCAGGAGGCTGAGCAGCCACGGGCCTAATTCGACTCACCCAGGGTACAGGTGAGTCATGTGTCTGGGACACCCCAGCCCACCCGAAGTTGGATCAGGAAGAGGCCAAGGCAGGGCACCGGCCACAGGCTCCCCAGAGCCATCCGACCCCTCTGCAGTTCCTCCCCACTAGGAGGGCGAAGCAAGGCTAGACAGTTCTCAGTGTCTCCACAGCAGCACTGAGCAGTGCCACAGCCTGGCACAAGCGTTGGCCTGCAGGAAGAAATGATTCTGGGTCTCCCTGAGGGCAGCACCAGCACCTTGGATCTACAGTTGTCCTGGCACAAACCAATAAGACACACTGGTCCTTCATGACTGATGATGATGATGATGATGATGATGATGATGATGATGATGATGATGATGATTGCTGCTGTCTCAGCCTTCCTTGGGAGTGGGCCTGGCACAACGTGTGGTGCTAGGGATTGAACTGCAGTCCTATGGTTGCCTAAGCTTTCCTAAGCAGGTGCTTCAGACTGCTGAGCCATCTCACCGGTCCCAAACTGGTCCTTCTGAGTGAGAAATACCAAGCAGATGAGGCAAATGCCAATGCCAGCAGAGTCTGCAAGGCTGCAGGAGGGGCAGGACACGGCAGAGGAGGGTCAGCGTGGGAGGCATCCGCAGGCGGGACAGCCATGTAGCACTTTCAGAACTCCAAGCTGAGAGCTATCAACCAAGACTGGGGTGGCTGGTTGACTAAGGCGGCCTGTGAGCCGGGAGATCTGGGCCCCCCAGCCAGGGACTCACACACTCCAGAACAAGGCCTCCTGTACCTGCTCACCCCAGCGTGTAGTGAGAAGAAAGCCGGGACAGCTCGACGATGGCGAGCCTCCCCGAGTGCTGGCCAGCACGGCGCCTGCAGCACACCGCCGTCTCCCCTGTGGGCAGACCCGTCCCACTTGGTGAACAGAACACCAATATTGTTTAAAGACTGCTCTCGCGAAGGGAAGACCTGCCACATGGCCCGGGCCTGCCAAGATGCTGGCACTGAAGACGTCTGAGGAGAGGCTCAGCCACGGTCCTAAAGTGTCCCTGAAAGCCCGGGTGGGGCCATTGCACAGGGTCCTGGACATGTTGCCTAGGAGTAACACATGCAGGATGTGCTGTGGGGCACGGCGTGGTCCCCAGCAGGGCCAGGCCATCAAGAGTATAAAGCCACAGGTGACCACAGGATGGCCTCCTCCAGCAAAGGTGACATGTAGAGCCCGCCCGTTAAGACGAAGATGGTACTAAGAGACACCGCAGACCCACTCAGAGAGCCGGCACTCAGGCAGCCTGTACTCTCTGAGGCAGTTATGCTAGGTTCTGCATCGTTTAAATAAAGGTCAGCTGCCATGCCACTGCAGAGCTAAGCACAGTGTGACACTTGTACATTTTAGGACTCAAACCACACTTAAAAAGCTAGTGCCTTAAGCCTGGGTTTCAAATGCCCTGGCTGCCTGCAGGTCCCAAGTCCCATCCTTGGGTCTGTGTGTGCGGGTCACAGGTCAGCCGCCTTCTCAGCCCTGTCACTTGCTCCCTCTGCCTCCCGCAGTCGGGCTCTCAGAGCCTTGAGCTCACATAAGAACTGCCTGTAAGGCTGCCCACTACCTCGCTGTGCCTCGCGGCTCCTCCCTCTGTACAGTGCGGCTGATGATCATGGCGCACGGGCTTCCGTGAGCACTGTCATCAGCGTGTGCTGACTTCGCGGGATAGTGCTCCTTTCCGGTCAGTATCAAGTCGCTGACCCCTCAAAGGCCCCTGAGAGAACCCTGTGCTGACATTGCAGGGCACTGTTACCCATGATGCAGCAGTCTGACTGCATCCATAAGTGATCGCTCTTCTCAAAATCTAGCTGAGATACTATAAGAGGTAAGGCATAAATCAATCTTGCAATTTTAATGAGCAAGCCATAAAATATTTTCTCCTTTTGAAAAAGTAACTATGAGTCAAAAATCTCTGTTACTACCTACAGTCGTGGCACTATCCACAGAGATAATCCCCCCGTTAACATGGTGCTCAGCTTGCAAGTTCCTCATGCTTTGCCAACATCTGTGCCCGCCCACAGGAACTGGGTTCTTTCCAGGAGGGCGCAGTCTCAGCCTGTGAACTCCACTAGTCCTGTGCTTGGCTCTGGCTTGCGTACTGAGATGATAACATCGATGGTTACTAATGACTTTCAGCTTCTTGCTGCCTGTGTTAAAATGCATGTAGTTGTCCTGTCTCTTGGCGTCAGCCCGTCCCTCCACACCGCACTCGACGTCACTGGGATCAGAGCATCCTTGTTCTTTCTGGCTCTGGCAGAAGCGCTTCCTGCGCCTGGCTGTGAGTGCAGACTGAGGTCAGGCCAAGCGAGCGCTTTCCTCACCAGGTCCCGGGGAGAACAGCCTGCCTTTGCTCCTTGCCTGCCTGGGACTTCCCTGGAGGGAAGCCCTCTCAAGGCAGGGGTTCTCTTTTGTTCACTGTGCAACCCCATGACCTATAGTTTTCAGAAGAAAATGGAAACTTAAAAAAATTTTTTTGAATGAACAGGGCCTTGAAGGAAAATGCTCTGCTGCTGAGCCACCTTGCATTCCCTACATAAACCACACTTCTTAGGAGACACCTTTAAAAACACTGGCAGATGCGCTGTACTAATATTTATCTAGTAAGTTTCACGCTGCTCATCAGGGAGGGCAGACAGCAATTTCGTGTTCTCGGCTGTCCTCATCCACTTTCAGGTATTGGAGTCATGGCTATACCAAACCAAGTGGCCCCTGTCCTCCATTGTGTGTGCCCAGCTCCTGGGGCCATTCACGGGAGATGATTGCTCCCACCATGGGTCCCGTAGGCCGGCTAGTCATGGTGTGCCTAGTGTGACATGTGCTCCAGAAGGGCTGCACTGGTGACCCCCATCCAGCTCCTCCATGTGGACCCAGGGCTGCAGCGCCCCATGCAGAGGGCCTCCCACAGCCTCTCTCGGAGAAGAGCGACCAGGCTACAGGAGGCTCGCAGACAGTGACCTCCACTTCAGGAGAGCCACGAGGGCTGGGGAGCTGCTTGCCACTGCAGCCTTCCCCAGCTCCCACCTGTACGCTGGCCTGGCACAGCGCCTGTGAGGCACAGGTCTCCGGTCTCCATCTCACGCCAGCCTCTGCTGACTTATCTAATTCTTTTCTACTTCTTCTGAGGCCAGTGCTCATCTTCTGTTCCTTCCTAAAGTTGTCCAGTGGATCGGAGTGATCAGATGTGCTTCACCACAGCCGCCCAGGAACTCCCTCCCTCAGAACTTCGCTGGCTGCACATCCCACTCAGGACTTGCCACTCCTGGGGCTTTCTCCTTCCCTTCAGCACCACCTCACCCTTGCCAAGGGCTCGGCTTCCGGTGAAACTAGTTAGTTAGATCCTATTTATTTTGTGCTCAGTTTCCATCTTTATCTCTTTATCCTTAACTTGCATTTATTGTTATGTTTTCCTCCTTATTTACATTAAATGCTCCCTATGTTTTCAGCTTTTTCTACCTGAGGCTTCAAAATCTTCTTGAAAACCACCTGGGGAAGAGTCCACTGGTGCTGGCACAGTACCCTAACTTGTACACAATTCCAAATTGCACTAGAACTCCCATTTTCCTTTGTTCCTTGACCCATATGTTAGTTAGAATTATGCTCTTCAGCCTTCAAATGTATGGCTCTGGCCATTTATCTTTCTGTGACATGGTCTCTTTAATCACACCGCTCTGTATGCTGTAATTTCCTTTCTTTTGGTAAATGTCCTACGTGCCTTTGAAAAGCGCGTGCACCTGTAGCATGGCTTGAAGCAGCGCCCACGTTCAGCTCTGCAGAGCGTCCTCTTGCCTTCTGTCATCCCCCAATGGTGGTGTTCTTTCTGTCCCCTTAGATGGCCACATGAGTGTCACAAACGCACAACTGCAGCTGTTTGGGGACCCTGTTATCAACTGTCTGGAGCCGTCTATGGCTTGAGATGACATTTCCTGCAAGCACGACACCTCATCCAGCTCAGACAGCTCTGGAAAGCACTCCTCAGTGCCTCCGAAAGTGGCTCTACCAGCATGCAGCACCCGAGGGCCAGAATAACCAGTGCCACCTTGAGACAGGCACAGCGAGGGCTACGTCACAGTCAGTCATGCAGATACAAAGTGACGGGAACTGCGGCACGAAGGCTGGACCAGGGACAGATGGAAGGCGACCTGGCGCAGGCGCTGTTTCAAATCTTGCTTCAGACACACTGAGCTGAGACACTGCTCAGTAGTTGTCACCACGTTAAAAAGAGAATCTAACCCAGACTCACCCCCCACACAAAAGTCCATTCCAGCCTGGGCATGGGACTGCACGCCTGTAACCCCAGCATTCTGAGAGGCTGAAGCAGGCGGATCAACAGCTCAAGCCTCACCTAGTTACTTGATGACTTAGAAAGACTCTGTTTAAAAAAACAAACAAAAAACCCAAAACAAATTAAAAAAACCCTGGATGTAGCTCAGTATGAAGGCCCCAGGTTCAAACCCAGTAGATAGATAGACAGACAGACAGGCAGACAGACAGGCAGACAGACAGACAGATATATCAGAAGGACTTAGAATTTTAAAACAACAATAACAGTTTTATTTTCATAGTCTTAGGTAGGGTAAAGAGAGACACATAAGGACAAAAAGAACATTGCTCTAATGGAAACAACCAGTTTCCACTAGGTAACCAGTGGGCTACCTAGGAACTAGAGGTCAGGAATGAACAGGTTGGCCACAAGAGGGCCTGCACACTGAGCATGGTCACACACACCTGCAATCCCAGCACTCAAGAGGCCATGGGAGGAGGATCGCTGTGAGTCTGAGACCAGCCTGGGCTACAATGTGAGCTCCAGGCCAGCCTGAGCTGCACAGTGACACCCCGTGTCACAAAGCAGGACCTGCACTCACAAACTCCACGTAACGTAGCTGCAAATGCAGGCTTGCCCACCAATGTGACAGGCACCTCCACACTTCACACTTTCAAATATTTTATGAATGAATAAGGAAAGGCAGACAATCTAAGGGAGAAGCAAGTACATCCTTGAAGACATATTGCACAGAGATGGCCAAGGACAGTCACAGAGCTACTCTAGTCCCCACTGGCAGCCTGCAAGTCCTAGCCACACGTTCATGCCCGTGAGCACATGAATGGCTGGAAAGACAGTGCAAGCCGGCGTGCACAGACTTCCCAGAGGCCCTGCACCACTGTGCCATGTGCGTGTGTGCGTGCATGCATGTGTGTGTACCAGCCAGAGGCTGTCCACAGGGAAAGGTCGCAGAATGCGATCTGGCACTACGAGCCAATGGCTGTGATGTGCATGTGCACGGGCTAATGCCAAGGAAAGAGCCCCGGCATCACAGAGGGCACTCTGCACCCCACGAGGCACCCACTCCCAGTGAGCGGCCACCTCGGGTGCCCAGCCCGTGTCACTGGCCGTGTGTCAGCAGTCTCCAGTGAAATGCTCTCTCTGAGCCTGGTGGCGCACACCTGTCACTGCAGCGCTTGGGAGGCTGAGGCAGGAGGGCCGAGTCTGCAGCCAGCTTGGACTACACAACAAGACCCCGCCTCCAAAAACAGAAAGAAAAAGGCCTCATTACTTAGAGAACAGTTGTAACAAAAATGTGTCTGCAGTGAGAGGAAAAGAAAGGGCTTTCTAAATTAGCATTGTTTCACATAAAGTGTAATTTTGTATAATGACATCAATTAAGTGTTCTAATTAGGCATTTGCTGTCTACATTCCTTTCCAGATGTTGTCTATGTTTGACATATTCACACTGGCCAAGATGCAGTGCTAAGACTTGTCACCGTAGCTCAGGGCTGCAGCCCAGACTGCTGCACATGGCCCTGTGCCCACAGGCCCACGGCAGGACAACACGTGTGTGCTCCTGCTTATGCCCTGGCACCTGGAAAGTGAGTGACACATACAAAATTCAGAGTGGGTGGAAAGATAGCACTCTGAGGATAGAGAGCACACGCAGGGCCCAGAGGGCGGAAGGGCAGCAGGTGCCCTGGGTCCTGCTTCCCAGCCGCCAAGGACACATGCGGCAGCCCCACACCTGCCTCCCAGCCACCTCTGCACACTGTCCCATGCACTTGCGCAATTAAAGAGCTGCGACAGAAGCCAGGGCCTCCTGTGTGCAAGGCCAAGGCTCTGCTCTTAGCCGCAGCCCAGGAGCTGGCCGCAACCCTCAGGGAAAGCCAGCACCTAAGCCTGGCCTGAAAGGGCACCATGCTCAAGCAGAAAGATGACAAGTCAGTTTCTCAGATTTGGTTACTTTGGCATTTTACGACACTTGTATGACAGCTTTTTATCACCACAGGACCAGACAAACCATGGCCACAGAGCTTTGCTGCTAGTGTGGGGATGCCACCAGGAAGTTGGTGACAGCCCTGGCACATAGCTCAGCCTGCTGCAGGGCATTTACACCCTCAATCTCACACTGCTGAGATCCTTCATCAAAGGATGGTGTGCTCACCAGCATGGGGTGCAGAGGGGACAACCCCCCAAAGGCCTGCCTGGGTACTAACTGCAGAGGACCATGCCTAGCCCACTGCATCCCCAGGAGGACACAGAGAGGGCAGTATCCAGCATTGCTTGGCCTAAGGACACCTCTGCAAGACATCCTGCCAGGTCCCTGGTACTTCGCCACATGGTGCTGGATGAGCAATCCCCATTTCCTGTTCAGCGGCAGGAGGAATGTAAGAGAATCAAACTGTCTCCTGGGAAAGTGGTGGGACTACCTCTGACCCAGGGCACAGCACGGAAGATGTCCCAATTCCCTACCCCACAGCCTCAACCTGACGCGTGGGCTTTTTGTACTTCAACAGGCAGGCAGTTGGCACCCCGAGATTCCAGAATGAGTGGCCGTTCATACACCAGCCACCTCCAGACCACAGGAAGCCCAAGCACAGGGCAGTGGCACAAGACCCACAACTCCTGGGTTCCAAGAATGCCATCCTCTGAGGGCGATGGGAAACCACCAGAGCTCTCCACATGAAGGGCTGCTGTGACCTGAGCTTTGTTCTTAGGTTCATAAACCACACCCACAACTGGTCTAGCAAAGCACTGTCTAAAACTCTGTCTCTGCAGCTGGCCTCCTGCCACACAGCACCAGAAAGCCAAAACACAGCAGCAGCCATGCCCAGAGGATGCACCACTGTTGCTGGAGATCGTCCTTCCCCGTAGCCCCTGGCAGCCCCTCCAGCAAGCAGCACAGGCAAGGGGCTGGCAAGAGAGTCTCCTCACTGGGCTGCAACTGAGGTCAGAGAAGGCCAGGGCAGGGGAGCCCGAAGATCTCAGGAGGCGCGGCCCCAGCTGCGGCTGGGCCTAAGGGCACGCACGAGGCAAGGCCACAAGACAGCATCGGCTGCCAGGGCCCAGGGCTGGGCTGAGAGCCCGAGTGAATGGACTCTGAAGTGAGCCCACTCCATGTGCCTCGACCCAGCCCCCGGCTCATCTTTGGGTGACCCCCAAGCTGTGGGCAAGGGTACCCTTGCCAATGTCCTTTACAGAGCCACTGGCATGTGTCACTGTGCCATGGTTACATGTGTGGAAGACCCTGGTACACACATCAGTTTAATAACATGCCTGTCTTCCTCTCCATCTGTTTTACCTGGGCCCCCAGATCCAGCCTAAGAACGAAGGGGGAGTTCAGGTGGAGGGGAGCTCTCTCCTCATAGAGCCCTCCCCAGCTCCCCATGTGTGGAAAAGCCCAGCCCTGTGAGAGCCTCTGCAGGTGCCTGGTTCCTAAGAGGGACAGCAGGAGCTGGGCCAGGTGCCAAGTCCCCTCCGGCACTTTGGTGATGGAGTCAGGGCTGTGTAAGGAGGGAAGGGTACGCCTGCTTCCAGGGGTCCTCAGGAGGAGGAAGGGTGAAGACAGAGATGAGGGGACGCCATTAAGAAGCTCCGGGGCCAACAGCCCGAGGCACACACTGTGTCCCGAAGGAAGGGCTAAGGTTGCTGGCCACACTCCTTTTGAACCTGTTTGCTTAGAAAGGAAATTCATAATGAAACTACCAATAAAAACTCTCCAAAATTCTTGCCAGACTGCAAAGAGGGGAGATGTTGGGAGGCGTCTTGCAGACACCAAGCACCCCCTGCCCTCCAGCAGCTTCTCCAGGATGACTCGGGCTGCCAGCACCCACTCCTGAGGGCACAGTGGCCCACCAGGTCTGACGCATGCCTCCTTACGCAAACCACAAAGAGTGGGCCCGTGGAGCCTCAGCCTCCCGTGGCACAGCGCACACCAGCAGCCCTTTTGCGCTGCTCAGTGGACATCCTGGAAAGCGCGTGATTGGACCAGACTGTTTTTTTCACAAGAAAAAAGTCTGAATTCACCAAACAATGCTATATAAATAGCCACAGCATTGTTCTCAAGCTCTTACATTCCCTTTGTCCTTCCTAGTTTTATAGAATATAAATTGACTTGCCAAAAATACTAGAGATTATAATGCTCTACATTTTAAAGATGAATGCAGTTTGATTCCCCCTAAAGTCCAAACTTCCCTGCTGGCCTCGGACAGGGCCCACTGCACCTACAGGCATGCAGAGAGGGCTCCCCAGGCCTGCAGCAGGGTGGTGACGCCGGTGACCCAGCCTGGAGCATGGGCCCCGAACCTCACTCCGTCCAGGGACCAGAAGGGTGTGGGCAGAAGAACTAATGGCTCCAAGGACAGCTAAAGGTCACGATGTGCATCCTGAGCTCCGTGCGCCTCACATCCAGGGCCGGGCCTGGAAAGGGAAGCTGCCTACAGCCGAGACCCCCAAACCATAGCCCAGTTAGCAGGGACTCAGGGCAGGCAGAGGCGGAGGCAGAGGCAGCGGCAGCGGATCTTGCCCAGATGTGGGAAGGGGCTCTTCAGGCAGAGCTGGCCTGAAGCCTGCCCATCACAAGTGTCCAGTGGGGCCTCGAGGGCATAAACCTAGGAGGGAGGGCCGGCTGGTCTCACATCTGGGCCCATGTGCACCTTTAGAACAGAGCCGTGGCTGAGCCTGAGGAGTTCACATCTGTGTCCTGCAGGCACGGGGAGAGAGTGGCAGCTTGGACTGCGACCCCAGTGCCATTTTTCCCTTCTACAGTCTACTCAAAGCTTCCTTTCACGCCAGTGCCAAACATCGCCTGCCCACGACAACCTCAAGGCTGAGCAGGAACGGGGCTAGCCGCTGTTGGCTCCTCCGCCTTCTGCCCACGGCACATGGGGAGGAGAAGGCCACATTAGGAGAACACAACGCAGGGGGCAAGGCCAAGCAGAGAGGTTTAGAGAAAAACAGTGGGACAACTGAAACCCGAGCCCCTCACCTACCCAGGAAGACAGGCAGGGGCCCACCTGCTTCCCATGACAGGATTCTACCAAGGATGACTGATCAGTTAGTTTGCTTCAAACATTCCATGGCCCACTGACCTAACTCAAGTCTTGCTACAGGGCCCTGGCTGCCGTCTGCCAGGGGCCACATGCCAGGTCCAGTCACCCACAGAACAGACACCAAAGGCGCCCCAGACACCTTCCCCTGGTTCACTCACTGCAGGAGCAGGCTGCTGGGCTTGTGCTTCTGTCTGCTATTCCACGCCTGGCCTACTGGGAGACCCAGCTGGCCGTGGGCTAGGAGGTCCGCTGTCATGCGGCCAGTACCATGTGGGTCTGCAAGTCTGGCCAGCATGTGCCCTGTGTGCGAGTGGCGACGCCGGGGCAGCTTTCTCTCTGCCTCTCCCTGCTGCCGTCTCCTCAGGGGAGGTAACCCTGAAAGGTGCCACACAGTGATGTGGGAAAGTTCCTTGCAAGAGCAGAACCAAGGGCTCTGGAGCTGAGGGAGGGTGCCTGAGGAAACTGAGCTCCCTCACAACTTAAAATTCCCAGGGGACCACCAGTCACAGGGGGATCTCTCAAAGCTCAGAGTTCTTCCCTCTTGGAGCCAAAATCCACACCCTTGGCCCCTCTGCTCAAAGGAGCAAACCGAGTGACAGCTGACAGCAATAGCCCAAGGCCACAGAGCTGGCAGGGAGAACGTGAAGCAAAGCACCCCGTGTGGTACGGCACCAGTGAAGGAGCCATCTCTGGACGTGGGCAGACAGTGAGCACCTTGCGCACCACAGAGAGCACAGGGTGTGCTGGGCCGGGCTGCTGCCCAGCTTGCCAGGCCCTGCTGGCCTGTACGGTCCATTTTCCCACCGAGGTGGCCGAGCCAAAGCTCCCAGCCCACAACAGCCTCAGATGGCCATTCATAGGAGCAGAGATGGAAGGACCATGTTCCACAATGTACAAACATCCAGTCCCTGCCCTGCCTTCCCAGGAGGACCTCGGTGTTTGGGAGCTGGGACAGTGCCGGTGCCCACAGAGCTGTAGGGTAGGAGATATGCTCCCCAGGTTTGAGCATGGGATGAATGACCTCACATGACAGAGCCCCTCCTACAGGAACAATGGCAGATGATATGCAGATCCTCTAGAACCCACACAGATATTAAGCCACGTAACTAACGCGTGTGTGTGTGTGTGTGTGTGTGTGTGTGTGTGTGTGTGGCACTCGGAGCCGAACCCAGGGCTTTCACACTGAGCTATACCTCCAGCTGCTTTTAAAACTGTTATTTCATTTGACTTTAGTTTTCAAGAGAGATCGTCACGAAGATGCTTGGGCACAGGCTGGGCTCCTTCTGCCTCTGAGGGCTGGGACGGCAGGAGTGCAGCGCCACGCCCAGCCCAGAGAGGTGCCTTTTACTCTTCTAATCAGAAAGGAAACTACAACCGGGAAAACAACAGAAGTGAAAAATGACCGAGGGAAACCCACGCTGCCCGCAGCGTGCAGCAGGCCGGTCTATCCCCAACACCCTGCTGAAGCCAGCCACTGCCAGGAACAGAGCCACTCCCCAGTGTTCCAGGTCCCAGCGGGGGAGGGGGGGGAAGCCCCAGGGGCTGAGGAATCCCCGCCAGGGCACCACTTCCTCAGAAGGGGCACGGGAGCCAGAGGGCTGGCAGGCAGCCTGACCAAGCTCAGCACTCCTTAGAGGCGAACAAAGACGCAGTGTGCCGAGGGACCAAGGACGCGGCTCAGTGGGCCCTGCACCGACCCTCAGCAATGCAAAAGAACAAGAAGAAAAGATGATGTGCAATTGGGAAAGCCTCTCAGGTTTGTACATTTCCTGGGAAAATGAATGCCTTCTCCCAGAAAGGAAAAGTCGGAACACAGGCCAGGAAGTGTGAGCAGAGCTCGGAGCCCTGGCTCCCATCCCAGGCGGGGCAAGGCTGCGTGTTTCCCACATTAACGAAGTTTCTCTGCTCCCGGCTTAAGGCCGATTAAATGACAGGACCTTCCCCACAAAGCACAGGAAACATAACGCCTTTCACCATCAGCCTCCGTCCTGCACAGAGCTCCGGGATTAGCACATGTGTAATTCAACACGCATTCCTCACACTTCCCACGGCCCCTCTGCCAGGTGACAGTGGCCCTTTGTATAGCCAGGGACAGAGGTCGTGGGCAGCTGGAGACAACAGGAAGACAGTAACAGCAGACAGCCTCAGCCCCATGCACGCCCAGCCCCGGGAGTTCTTGCTGTCATTGGCCCTGGCACAGGAAGGAAAACAGAACGCAGATACCATCAAGAGACTTCAGGGGGCTTGCCAGGTAGTGCAGGTGATTAAAGCACATGATTCGGCAAAGTCACTCAGGCACCAGGACCATGGTTTGATCCCCACCTGCACATGAAGCATGAGACCTGCCCTTAAGGCAGCCTGAGCCAGCTTTAAAAAAAAAAAATCCTACTCAAGAGACTTCAGCAACCCAGCTCTCAGAGAACAGACACAGGTGGGGACAACAGCGGCAATGGCCTGAGTACAAGGACTCCAGAATGCAAGCCACTTTGGGGTGTTAAAGAGAAATCACTGAACAACAGATCACACCAAAGGAGACTTAGGTGGAGCAAGACACATCTGGCTGTGTTTTCAGTCAGTCTCACTAAAAGAACCCTTGTGCACTGACTCATGTAAAGACAGAAAGCCCTGGCTCCTCGGCTCACCCACTCTACTGTTCCTAAAAAGGCGCGCTGGTGGTGCAGTTTCTCACCCAGATTTCCAGAATTGCTCAAATTCAGCAAGAGCCCTAAAATCCTAACTGGCCGGTTTAAAAGCTGGTTGTACAAGAGAAGAGCAAGCATGTTCCAACTTGCTGCGTGCAGGCACGCAGCAGTGTGCCTGATGCCAGCCGCTGGGGCGCTCCGTCGCCATTTCTCTGCCCAGAAGCTTCTGGGGCACACACCATGGCTACCAGAAAGCACCCCAAACCCACCCAAGGAGACCCACCCTCGCGGGGACAGAAAAAGGCAAACATATCTTTCATGCAAGTGTCGGGTGGCAAAGACAGTCCCACAACTTGAAAATTTTGTTAAAAATAATAAAAGTATACATCAGAAATTGTGACTTACCCCCATCAGACACAGTTGCAGACTGAAAGAAAAGAGAGAGAGACATGAGTTAATGAGACCTCATGACCAACAGGAACCAGCGCACACCAACGGAGGCCAGCGGAGCCCAGTGGCCCAGGCAGATCCCTACAGGTGTCTGAGGAGCCAGAGGCTGAGCAAGCCCAGCTTCCAGTTCTGAGCCAGCCCCGCCCGCCAGCCTCCGGCAAGGAGGAAGTCACCGTCATTTTCCTGTGAAAAGAATCCCCTGTGTCTGACATCACAGCCTTGGGAAGAGCCCTGGTGACTCAGGGGCCCATGCAAGCCCGTGGGGTCCTAAGTGCCCATGGGCCTCCACCTGACCACAGGGCATGGACACCACACCAGCTCTGCCCCACTCGGTGCCCACCCCACCCCCCGGGGAGTGGGCTCCAGGACTCCATGCTGAGTACAGGATGGCAGCCCTGGGGAAAACTGGTCTCCAGAAGGGGGTGGGAGAGGCCAGCTCTGCTGAGCTGGTCCGAGCATGGCACAGGTTCTGGGCACAGGAGAAGCACCCAGAACACTGGCCACTGGCCACCTAGTCCCAGACCAGGGCCCAGAGGGACAGGGATCTGAAAAGCCAAGCCGAGGGAGACAGGCATCCTAGGGGCACGGACAGAGGGCACTGGGGCCCTGCAGGAGGAAGCTACAGCCTGGACCAGGCAGTGCGGGCTCCGGTGCCAAGGTGGTGCATGCCTGGTGTGGCATCAGCATGGCCCACACTGCCCTCGCACCCACAGCTCCCACGGAGCACTGGGGTTGGCACTTGGGGTCACTCCCTGATCCAGGGAACCAGCCCATGAAGACAGCCAGGAGTCCACCGGCCACCTCCTTCAGCCTGGCCACCCCCCAGCCATAAGGCCGCTGGGGGCTAAGACTGCTCTAGTCAAAATGCAAACAACTGGGGCCCACAGCTCCCACACAGGCCCCCAGAGGGAGGCGACCAAGGGCAAGAAGCCACAGCCATGAGGTGCCACATGAGGTGCCACTCCTTCCTGAGGAGCCCTGGCGTGGTGTAGGGAGTGTGTGGTCTCTCCGCCTCCCCGTGCTCCCCATCCAGCCACTGCCCACCCTGCCCTCCAGGCTGACATTCTGCCATCAGGACAGCTGCTGCTCCAAGCCACCCTTGGCCTAGCCAGCGCCCCACACCCTGGCCACAGAGGCACTGGTCACGGGGTGCTCACCTCATTAGAACCTGCACACGGTACCTACCCACCACCAGAAGTGTGCTCTTACGTGGAAACAGAAAAGGAATATGAGCTGGGCAGCATAACGCACAGCAGAGCCTGAAGTGCAGTGCAGAAGTGCTGCCCAAGACTAGATCAGCTCTCAAGGGAGCGTCATGGGCAGAGCGAGTAGAGGCGCAACAGCACAGAGCACCGAACCCCAGGGCGCTGTGAAGAGCCCCCGCCCACCCCCGGCTGCGCAAGGCGAGCGGCACACGCAGCCCAGACCGCAGCTGCTGACACCTACACTGGAGGGCAAGGTGCGCAGCCCAGTGCGTGGGGCCACGGGAGGGGAGAAGGCAGCCCTCGGAGGCCAGGCCTCCACCACACAGGACGCACACAGACAGTGCCTCAGAGAGCCCTGGGCCGCCACTGCACCTTAGGGACCCGAAGGGGCTGCCAGGTGCCAGGTGCCAGCCAAGAGGAGTCCAGCCGCAACTTTCCCTCAGGACCTCAGACCCTGCTCTGGGTTTTGCATCCCAACCAGTGACAGGTGGGGACCAACCTCAGCACTCTCGGCTGCAGCCACACACATCCACCCGAGTGCGTGTGCTGTCAGAGAAGCGGGGGCAGCGTTTCCCGCTGACGTCAGTTTGCAAAGACACCATTTGCAACTACCGGTTGCCCGGGGTCTAGCAGGGTGACAGCTGTGTGTGGCTCCCTGGTCACCTGCAGCCGGGACAAGGCCATGAAAGGAAATCCCCTGCTGGGGGTTCACGTCCGGGGGGGCTGTGTCCCAACAGCAGAGAGAGAACTGGTGCCACCGCAGGGACAGCAACAGTGAGGGTCTGCGCTGGGTAGGGGCTGGGGGCAGCGCTGGGAGGGGCACCCTGCTCACCAGCACTGGGGTGGGTGGTCCCTCCAGCCCTCCTGTCACTGGGGATCCACTGCATGCACGCCTAGTTCTGAACAAACTGCCCTTCTCCTTGGTCTGGTTTGTGTTTTCTGAGCACATCCTGCTGACAAGGGGGAAGCAGCCCAAATGCCAAAGACTCAGAAATTCCCAGACACCACCGTGGGCAGGACTCCTGCGGGGCACGGTGACTTTTTAAGTGTGATTTCCATCACATGCACCTCCTGAAAGGAGGCGGGCAGGCCGCTCCTGCGGTGGCGGCGGCACACGCCCAGGCAGCGCTCAGGAGCGCGTCACCATTTTGTGATTCTCAGAAGCCCCAGTCAGCACTGCGCCCACCCTGCTCAGGGACAGGTCAGGAGGGCCCAAGGAGCGGGGCACTGGGACCCCTGGAGAGTGTCCCTTCTATCTGGGGAGAAACTTTTAAAATGTTACCATCCACATCAGAAGATACTCTCTGTCTGGGAGAAATAATGCAAAATGTAAAGCAAATTGTAGCTTTTTAAGAATTTGTAAAGTGTGGAAAATCATGCTTTGCTACCTAGACAAACTGCCCACAGAGGAACTACACCAAGGGTTAGCAGCAGCCCACGGGCCCGGATGGGGCGTGGTGGCTCTCTTGAAGACCCCAGATCTCTTTATCTAAGGTGTGTGGCACCTGCTGGGACAGTGCCACTGCGCAGTGAGTGCCGCCTGCGAGGCGGTAACAGGCCCAAGAGCTGCAAGGGACAGGGAGGGACCTGCTGCCCTGCAGCCGCGGGCAAAATGGTATGGAGGGGCCTGGAAGACTGCCACGCAGGGTCACCTGCACTGCAGCACCCCATCCCAGGGCCCCAGCCAGAGGGATAAGGTCCACATCCAAGACCACAGGACACTGGCATTCAGCAAGTCACAGTCCTCGCAGCCGCCAGGCGTGGAGCCAACTGTGCCCACTGATGGCTGGGTGCAGGTAAGGATGGCATGGTGCCCCATAGCATGGTTGAGACAGGCAGATCTGCCGTGCAGGCAGTGACCACGTGGACGGGCCCCGAGCACACTGTGCTGGGGGACAGAAGCCGGACGGGAAGGCAAGAGTGTGGCTCTCCTTTGCACACAGAGCCTAGAAACACAAATGCAGGGGAGCGGAGCGGAGGGCGGGGGTAGAAAGGCCACGGTCAGCTCTGAGTGGCGGAGGTCCTTGAGGCCTCTTGCACAGAGAGGGACTGTGTCACCAGACCAGCCCCTAGTGCTATGCGCTGCGGCCTCTCTCTCCACACGCCAGGCAGCAAGCTTGGCCCTGCACCACTGGCCTAACCGTGGGAGCCGCCAAGTCAGCACGGCAGGTCAGGACCAGCACTTGTTAAAAATGAGACAGACACAGAATGCAGTGCACGCCTGCATTCCCAGTGCTCCGGGAGGCTGAGGCAGGGCGATCACTAGTTTGCTCCAGTCTGAGCAATCTAGTGATTCAGCAAGTCCCTGCCTCAAAATAAAAAGTAAAAAATGATGCCTGGGAGCGCAGCTCAGTGCAAAGCCTCTAGATTCAATCTCCAGTACTAAAAAGAAACAGAAAAAAGCTAAAAGATGGAAAAAATAACATGGAAGTAAAGCCTGGGCCTGGGGAGATAGCTCGGTGGCACAAGTGCCTGCCTGGTCAGCACAAGGTTCAAAGTTTGAGCCCCAGTACCAAAAAGAAAGGGTCTGGGCTACACTTAGCCCCTGCTCCCGAGCTGCGCATCTGTATCCGTGTGCACCTGGGTGGGCACTGTGTGAGTGTGTACATGCGTGTGTGCACAGCCTCACGTGCCAGGCCTTCTAGGGCTGCACGCCCACCCCTGTGGCCACCGCAGGGCCTGTGCTCAGCCCCCTCCCATGCCCACAGCTCATCTGCAGCCTCACCTGCCAGCTGGCTGCTGGCTCAGTGCCACCAGGGCCCCCTCTGGCAGGCCCTCCTTGCTGTCTTCGGGCCAGGCCCCGTCACCACGGACAAGCCCCACCGCAACTATGACAGCTCTCCCTGAAGAACAGCTCTGGGATTCCCAGGCTGGGGGCCTAGAGAGGCCCCACAGACCTCACTGGGGCTGCGTGACCCACCTGGCACCCTGTTGTCAGCGTTTCCACCGAGCACCTGCGTGCCACCAGCTTCCCATCTCTGCACACTCATGGCACACACACACTTTTCTTTTTCTAGCACTGGGAATGTACCTGGGGACTTCACAGTGAGCAACTGAATGCTTTTTATTTCGAGGGCCCGCTACACTGTCTAAGCCAGCCTGGAATTTCCACCCTCCTGCCTCAGCCTTCCAAGAAGCTTGGATCACAGACATGCACCACTATGCCTGGCACATTTCCTTTGTAACACACAAAGGGATTCTTGGGGAACAGAGCTGCAGGGAAAGAGGGGCTCACAACTGCAGGCCTCAGCACAGAAGACCTCGGTGGTCCAAGAGGACAGGCGCCACAACAGAGGCCCACAGGGCCGCAGCTCCCTTCCAGCTACCATGGGAAGAGTGTGGAAGGGAGCAGGGAGCTGGCTCCATACGGTGCAAGGTATGCCCAGCCCCAGGGGATAGTGGCAATCAGAAGTGAAGTTGGGCCTGTCCTCAACATGTGCGCGTGTGTGTGTACATGCATCTGTGGGTGGTCATGTGTACGTGCACGTGTGTGTGTGTGTGTGTGTGTGTGTGTGTGTGTGTGTGTGTGTGTGTGTGTGTGGTGCACTGCATGCCAAAGGCTCTTGCAACTTTCAATAAGGTCTGAAGAAATGGAGGCGGAGCAGCACCCACACGGCCTGTGTCCCCCAGGGATGCTGCCACACGGGCTCCTCTCTCCACATGCAGAGCCCAAGGCACTGGCCTGGAGTCTCAGGTCTAGAGGGGCACTGGGACACACGCTTGGTGCCCCCTGGCACAAAGCTTGGGTGATGCTGACTTAGCACTGCTGAGAAGTCAGGAAACGGGACACTCTTCCCTCCAGAGGACACTGCCCATCCAATACAGCAAGGAAGCAAGGGCAACGGAAGCCCCGTACTGACATGCTATCTCCACCACAGTGCCAACTGCAGGGCCAGTGCTGCTCCTGGATCGGCAGGTGAGGACACAGCCCAGTGGGGCATGAGAGCCCCGGGGTCAGCAGTGACCACACTGGTCGTGGAGCCCAGTCAACCAGTGGGTCTCCTGAGGAGGGAGCCCAGCAGTTCCTGCTGACTCATCTTTCTTTGGGGCTGTGAGCTTTAACATCTGCTGACCAGATCTTCCTAGTTCCAAGAGGTGACACCCAGCCGGCACAGTTTACACACAGCACAGTCCTTCCTTCCAGTCCACATTCATGCTCAGTCCATATCAGAGGAAAAGCTAGAGTCAGTGGTGTCCCTGGCCAGTCCCAGGGAGTCAGGCTTCTCTGCACCTGGGTGCCAGGGGCTGTGACCTTGGTACCTGCACCCTAGCAGCAGGCCGTAGGGTGGGGCTTGGTGATGATGTGTGCACTGCCTGGAGCCCTGGCTCTTTCATGTCCCCCACCTTACAGACCAGCCAGGTGAGGCTCAGAGAGAGGGGAGCAGAAACCTGAGGGACTGCAGATCTGGCCCATGTGCAGCTGGCTTGGAAACAGGGCCCCTCCACCTTGCTCCCCCTCCCTGCAGCTGCCATAAGCACAGCAGGTGGTTGAGGCGGGCCAGGGCAAGGCCCTTCCCTGGGGTCCACAGGAGGTGGGGCAGCAGTAGCAGCCTGGCCCCATGGCACTGGTACGGAAGTGAGACCACAAGAGCCGCTCACGAACATGCAACCACAGGAGCCGGGCTCTATCTCACACACCCATGTGGACAACTTTCTTGCCAGCTTCAGCATTTGCAGACATCTGAGAAGTTAGTCCAGATGACAGGAAAATACAAAGGGTGTTTTTTCTTTCTTTTTTTAAACAAAACTATGCACAACCTGCCTTCATGTGCTGTTGAATGCAAGTGAGTGTAGCCAGCTGCTGGGCAGCGGGCCGGCAGGCTAGGGCAGCTCCACCCTCGTCCTCCTACCTGCCTGTTCTGGGGGACTCATGGGAGCACCTCGCCGGAGCTGCTCCCCACCCTGTCTAAGCAGCCCCCATCCGAGGAGGGCTCCGCTCACTCCACTCAGCACCCAAACCCGCCATCTCTGAACTCCCAGTTTCTCTCGAGCAGCTGAAACAGACATTCGGGGAACACAGTGGGGTTCAGCAACTGCCAGAAAAAGATGCACTCAGGATAGGTCCCCAGGGCAAGTGCATGACCAGTGCAGGACCGCATTCTAAATCTCATCTTTTACACCAACGTAACTCAGGCACAAAAGAAAAAGAAAAATTATCTCTTGCTCTTACTTTCAAATCTTTTTAAAACACTTTATGGTATGTTCAATCTGATAAGCTCACATATTAATCATCATTAAATACAGTCCTAGACATTGTACATGGACGCACGCACACCAGAGCCAGCTCGCTGCCCTGGGAGCTAGAAGGTCGGCAGCGATTCAGAGTGTGGTGGGTCTTAACGTATGCATCCAGCTGGAATGTCATCTTCCAGTCACATCACCTCAGACCTCGACCATCTGCCAACACCGACGCAGCCCAGGAAAGCAGAATTGGGTGCCCTCCAGGAGCCTGGGTCCCCGGGGAGGGGGACCCCAGCCCTCGACCTGGCACCAGGGTCCCAGAGCCCACCCTGACTGCTGCTCGCCCCCAGCTCCGGAGCATAGCCCCACTCACGAGGTGGCCAGGTCACAGCCAGCCTTTCCGAGGTGCGCCGTGAGCACGGCCACCGCTGAGCGACTCACCTGCAGCTCCTGGCAAGCACCTGTCTCACTCAACGAGCCTTCTTCCAAATTCATCTTAAAACAAGAAAGCTTCTGTACCATGCCAGGCACCCAGACCTAACGCGCACCCTCCAACACCGCAGCATGCCTGTGCGTGGCAGCAAAGTTCGGGCGTCTCCACCGGGTTCCATGTGCCCCTTTGTCACCCATAGCAACAGGACACGGAGGAAGCTCTGGTCAGCGGGGGACTCAGACTCAGTCCCAACCGTCTCATACGCAGAGAACAAGTCGTTTATAAAAATCACGCCGTGAGATCATTTTTAAAGTATTTCCTCTACCAAATCACAAGGCTAACACTTCAGCTGATAGGGGTAATTTCTCAGTCAGCACAGCAGCTGCAGGGAATTTGTTTTTGAGCAGCGTGGTGCAGTTCGCAACCTTAATTACAGTTGCACAGAGCTATTCTGGGCCGGCTCCATCTGCACGCACCCCCTCCGTGGCAGCCAGCGGGACCTGGCACGGTTCTGAAAGCCTCCATGCCATCCACAGCATGTGAAGGGCCCGAGGGAGGGGGATGTCTGTGAGGGTCCCAGTTTTCAAAAGGGAGAGGGAAAGAGAAGAGAGTGGCTTCTAGAGCCTGGGGTTTCTCAACCCCCATGAATGTCAGAGACCCCCGTGCTACCAGCCCCCATACAGCACTGGGCAGCCCGGGTCTTTTGAGGGGTTCTGGGGGCTCCAGACTGCCAGGAGACCACCAGCTGGCACCGCACTGGGCTGTTCTGAGGGAGAACTGCCCAAATACAAGCCAGATCACCCCACGCAAATCCCACAGGGTGGCGTGGGCTGACACACTGTGACAGGCAGCGGCCTTCTGCCGGGGCACAGGCCTTTGCCTGAGTGGGCATCACCCTTCTTGGTGGCCTGGTACCAGTAGAGGAGGACAAACTGAGTGCCGCTTCCACTAAGCACCCCAGGGAGGGGATGGGGAGGGACTTGGACTTTTAGGGAAGACACCAGGGAGCTACTCTCCACAGCCAACAGTCCCCTCTGTCAGGTCCCAGGAGGACAAGGCAGGAAGGACCAGGCAGTCACTGTCCCCTGACTGACCTGGCCCTGCAGGAAGGTGGCACTGTCTCTACTATCACCAGTTAAGAAGCAGTGGCTGTGCTGTGGACTGGTGTGGCCTCAGGTTCCATCCTTGGCAGGGCCTCCCCCACGTACTGGTCTAAGCCACACCCAAGACAGAGACACATGCTGGCTACGGGCACACGCCTGGCTGCTGGCCCCACACAAGCCTAGCACACCTCCGCACCCACAAGACAGCCTCGGGAGTGGACGCTGCTTGCCCACACTGCACACCCCACACTGGAGCCCTCCGAGCAGGCCGAAGGCCGAGCCCCACCATGATGGCTCTCCTTGTCATACACAAGCATACATGTACACTCTTAGGGGAAGACACGGGGAGCGCCTCCAAAGGCCATGGCGTCTCCAGGGCAATGGAGCCATGGGGCTCTGATATACCTCCTTGTGTCCTTGACTTGCATTTGGGGGATCAAAGCAGAAGACAGCAGCATCCTGTCCCCACAGATCCCTTAGACCCTGGCATTGTCTGGGGACCACATGGGACCTTCCTGCTGGTGACACCCCTGGACCGCTCAGCGCCAAAGGAGTCTCACCGGATTCATCGCAGCATGTGCCCTTGAGGCCAGGGAAGATACCTTCCAGCCCGCGCACAGAGTACCACGAGCCTGCAAGTAGCCAGCCTGAGCTCAGGACCCCACTCCCTCCTGGCCTGTAGGGCTGCTGAGGCCACCCTGCCTTCTTCTTCCTCTGCAGCAGGCACCAAGAGGTGACAGCCCAGCCCCAGCGTCATTTCCTGGCCTGTACGGGCTCTGCCACAGTACTGCCCAACACTGAGGTCTAGGACTGCAGTCCTAGCCCACGGCCTTCTACCCGCCTCATCCAACGTGGGTGCCCTGGAGTTATCCACTCCCTATGAAGCCTAGAAGCTGCTTGGGCACAGGAGAGCCCTCCATCCTTGCTCCATGTGGGCTTGGGTACAGTCATACCACTGCCTGAACAGTGAGAGAGCAAGCACCTCCCTGGTATGGGTCCTCAGAAACCAGGAGTATGGGCAAAGGGTGTAGCCTGAGCCATGGAGCAGAGGAAGTGACAGCCTGGCCTCGGGATGGAGGCTGAGCCTGAGGTAATGCAAGGCGGCTCCAGGACGCCCTGCGGGCAGGACGGGCCTCCAGGTGCCCAGACTCAGGTCTCCCAGCCCTGCACAGCCTCAGAGAAAGATCCCACCCTCCAATGCCCCACCTGACCTGGCCTCCTGGGCCTGCACTACTGAGGCCAGAGGGCCCACAGGGACAGGAGCACAAACTTCCTCTCGCCCTCCACACGGGAGCTGCAGGGAGCAGCTGACCCGCCTTCCCCTCCTCCTTTTGGGCCCCATCAGACCCTGCACGTGAGGTGCTGCTGGAGAAGGGATCTCTGTGGGGACCCCTGAGCTGCCCAGGAGATGCCACATCCAGACTGGAGTGTGAAAGAACCCAGCCTTCCTTGCTCTTAAGTCCACAAAGCCTCTGGCAGGTAGGCGGTGGTTCCCTAAGCTCCTCCAGCAGGGCCTCCCTGCCTCCCGTCTCCCGTCTCCCACTTCCACCCCAGATCAAGCAACAACTGGAGAGAGAGAAGCCGGGCATCCCCAAACCCCAGCCCCCCGGGACACAGCCTGGCCACGGCCCAGCACCCCTAGCATCCCCCAGCCTCCTCCTCCTCGAACTTCCTACAGCAGCCTGACAGCCAGCACCACGGGGCCAGGATGGCTTCTGTCCACACGCTGTGAACCTGAATCACAATCATGTAAGTGTCCAGCCATGGCCTCCCCCCGAGTGGGAGTCCTGCCATGCACCACTGTGCTCACGGACCCCCCCCAAGCAGCTTAGGCGAGTCAGGTGTACAGAACTAGTGAAACCGTCTGAGGGAGACTCTCCTGGAACAGGAAAGAAGCGCTCCTTTGGGATGCAGTGCAGGTTCCTCCCTGGAGAAGGCGACTCCACAGATCACCCTGAGTCCCAGGAAAGAGCAGGAGCCCCGGGGAAAGGAGCCAACTCAGCCAGGTGGCAGGGAGTCCCAGCTCACATCTGATCTGGGAGCCACTCTGGTTCGGTTTGCTGTGCCACTGTCAGACAAGAAGAGCACACCAGCTCTCAGCTGGCTGCAAAGCCACCCAGGGAGAAAACTCGGTCTCCAGTCCCACCCACTCCTGCATAAAGGTGCTCACGCGCCCCCTGCTGTCCAGTGCCCACTGCTGCATTTGAGGACAGCGGGGCGCAGTCACACAGCTGTCCTAGGACATGGAGAGCACCACCACCCTGTGACGGCAACAGAAGTCATAAGCCAGGAAAGCCCCAGGAGGTGACAAGGGCTATGGGAACCAGTGTCGGGCAGGAGCCGAGCCGAGGACGGTCAGCCTTGGGCTGCAAAGGTCCCAGGGAATACACAGGTCTGTCTAGTCAGAAGGGTTCCTGTCCACCTCATGGCACCAGGCAAAACTGAAGAACATCGCACGCCTAGTTCCGGATGACATGGTCAGGACAAGTCCTAGACTCTGCCCCCAAGCCTTGGAGGACACAGCAAGGCCTCACTGTGACCACCCCGGCCCTCACCCCGCACCCCACTCCTCGTGGCCCTGCACCTCCCGCGCTGCTGCAGGGCGCGCAGCCCCAGCTCTGCTCAGCCAGCCCAGCAGGGCCACGCCTCACTGCCCCTGCCCCTGCCCCAGCAGGTGAGGTTGTGGCCCACGCCACCTCCCAGCAATAGCAACAGCACGGCGCAGCACTGCAGCTGGGCCATGTGGCTGTGGGGCAAACACATGCACAGCCCTGATGCGCCCAGAACTAGCCAGGGACCACGCAGGAGGGCAGCCAGAAGCCTGTGCCCACCCCACCACCTCCCAGCCCTTCCACTCCGAAGAACAGCCACACCAACCACCTGCATGCGTCTGAGAGCCCCGTGCATGGGATGCCCATGACGTGCCCTCGGCATGTGTCCACCTCCCCTGAGTGCCACTGGTAGAGAGCAGACCCACTCTGCTGTGCTGGCGATGGGGTGCACGGAGTGAGAACAGAGGTCACGTGCCAAGCGCACCAGCAACTCTCACTCCAGTGAGGCAGAGTGTGGCATACAGCACACTGGACCTGGGACACGGATGGCACAGCAAAAGGCCGGCAGCGCGGGGGGCTCGGCAGGAGCGGCGCAGAGCATCTTCAGCGTGACGCTGCAGGGCAGGCGCGTGTTGCTCACTGCACATTACTAAGGGGCAGTGCGGCAGAAGCCCCAAGGGGCAGATTCACACCTGCCGTGATGGTGCTGACGGCAACAGGTGGGCACCAGCGAGACACAGAGGCAGCTTTGGGCTCAAGCTTCCTATAAATTTAAACTGATTAAAAAAATAAAGTCTACCCTTCAAACAAAAGAAACACAAGCAAGAGGAGCACGAGGGGATCCCACGGAGCCAGACCCTGCCCTCGGGAAGGCTCTTGCTGGGCAACTCCTGGGGCTGCCGGAGTACCAGGGTCAGCAGCGTCCCTGAGCCGTGGCATGGGACTCAGACACAGCGAGGCATGAAGAGGGGCCCGCAGCACCAGGAAGCCCAGGATATCAGTGCAGCCCCTAGGCCACGCGCACCTCAAAACAGAAGGAAAAACTGGCACGGACCTACCTCGAGGTCGTCGAGAGAACGGGTGATGCTGAACCTCTTGGACCTTCCGAAGGATCTCCGGGCAGAGGTGCGCTGAGACATCTGCGCAAGCCCAACTCCTCTCCCAAATTTGGAACCCTAAAGAGGAAGAAAAACAGGGGTCAGCTTGTCCTCCCAGAAGTCTTTGGTGTGCAACCCCACAGACTGCCTCAGAGGGGCTTTTCTGTTAGGTGGATTTGCAAAATAAAAAGTGCAAAACTAAGGGCCAGCCAGATAGCTTAGCGGACCAAAGCAGCTGCTTGGGAAGGCGCAGGGACTGGGGTTTGAACCCAGCATGCCGTGCACCCCATCCCATGCAGCGACACGGCGGGCGACTGACACGGGAGGTGGCAGCACGCCCCTGCAATCCCAGCGCTTGGGAGGCTGAAGAAAGCAGAGTCACTACAAGCCCGATCTGTGCAGTGAGACCCTGTACTAAATACATTTTTTAGAAAGTGCAAAACTAAAAACTAGGAGTCACCCAGCTATCTAAAAACTAGGCGTCTGCACCGCCACTTACCCACCGTGTGCCTGGGCTGTACTTCCCAGCTCCACTTGAACCACAAGCCACAAGCAGCCAACTCAAAGGGCTGGAACCAGAGCCCAAGGGGTGGCAGCTGGCCATGTGGGGGCACGGGAAGGTGACCTTGTGATGGCAGAGGCTGCGCTGTTCTTTTCCACAACCATATCAGCCTCTCAGGAAATGACATCCCCTAAACATCGCCCTGTTGTCTGAATTCTAGATCTGCTCTGACAGGAAGCAACTGGCCAGAGACACTGCATGGCACTTCCTCCTGGAAGTGCTGGACTCAGACCCACCCAGCATGCGTCCTAAGGATGAAGACTGGGCTGTCGAGCCAGGCCTTAGCACGTGAGCTGCACCCAGGGCCCTCCAGCTCTCTCCACCCACAGAACGACCTCAGGCATCTTGGGGACATCGCTGCAGCCAGGGCTGCATCAGGACGTCATCCAGGCAAGGTCATGTTCCAGGTCCCAGGGCAGTGGGGCCTGGGACGCCCCCAGGTTCTGTTCCCCTCCACAGACATTTTATCACATCTGTAAGTCCTGCCACACATAGCAACGCCGGGCCCCAACCAGCCCCACCAGCTGGAGCGCCATGGATCCAACCATCTTCAGCACCTCCAGCCTCCAAACTGCAACTCCACACCAGGAGATGCCAGTCCCCACCCCAGGCCACACGCCAGTGCTGCCTGGGTGTCCACGATGCTGAGCCCTCACCAGCCCAGAATCGCATTCCCTTGGCACCTTGTTCCCAGGCTTCCTCCCGGGTGCGGTGTGGTCAGATCGCTTTTCTTTTGAGGGCTCAGTAGTATTTCCTGGTGTCCTGATCCCTCTGTTGGAGGGAACAAGGTCTCCCACATGTGGGCTCTGTGGGTAGCACTGCCGTGACCACGCCTACGTCCAGCTCTCACACCTTCATGACAGCCCAGAGGCAGACTGCGCAGTCACGTGAGTCTCGCCCGCCACGCCGACTCCCAGGTGTAGGGCCAGCTGGCAGTGCACTCGCTGCACCCACAGCCTCGCCCCCATCCATGTCTGGGCGGACAGCCGCCCCGAGGGGCGCCCCGCAGCGTGGCCGTGCCCTGCCCAGCGGCCACCTAGCTGGGCGGCCTGCTGTAGAGAGTTTTAGTTTTCCCCGTAATGCAACTTAGGTATTTTCCCTTTTGTTGCCTGAATGGCTACAATTAAAAATGTCAAAGCAAACAGTTTCAAGCCTAGACCTTAGCCCGACAGGGCACGCCCGTAGGTCCAGATTGCCCCCTCCCCCACTCACTTGTGCTGTTGTAAAACACACACTCAGCACTTACGGACAAATGAACTCAAAACAAGAGAAATCCCAGCTACACAGGAGGCTGGGGCAGCAGGATCACAAGTTTAAGGCCAACCTGAGCAACTTAATTGGACAGTATCTCAAAATAAGGGGTTCTGTAGATGTAGCTAAGGGCCCCCAGGTCCAATCCCCAACACCTCAGAGAGACAGAGACAGAGACAGAGACAGAGAGAGAATTTAGGTTAAACTAGAGACCAGACCATTGGAAGGTTTCCTGGAGAGCAACACAGAGTTGTGAGGACTAGGCACATAGGCAGCGCCCACACAGCAGACCGGTGCCACACGGCAGCTGGCAGAGAGAGCCCAGCATGAGGCGAGCTGACCTGGCTGGTGCTGGAGGAAGAAAGACCCAGAGACCAAGGAAGTCCCAGAGGAAGCAGCAGCTGCCCCAGAAGCGCAGGAGAGGCGGGCACTGCTGCGGCCCAGTGGCCCTCAGGGACCCAGGCTTCTGGCATCCAGACCTCTGAGGGACCACACCAGTGTCTGTAAAAGAGGCCTGGGGACCCAGACCATGGCGATGGTCCCACCCAGCAAACCCCAGTCAGCAGGAAGAACTCTGAGTCCACACCAAAGCGATTTCAGAAGCACTAAAACCCCATCTCAGATGGAAAGAGCACTTGAACACGTGGCCGTGCACGCTGCACGTCAGCTGCCAAAGTGCTCTCAGCCATCACAGGCATCCACCGCCTTCGCCAGGCAGGTGGGAGAAGTCGGGGCTGCCGGCCTGAGAGGTGAGCCCGTGCGCAAGGACAGCAGCACGATGTGGCCAGGCCCCCGGGCTGTGCCTGGGACCTGGCCAAGACAAGAACGAAGCACGGGCCTTCACAGCAGCACAGGAAAGGTGAGGTGGGGACACCACCCGGGAGCTGAACGCAAAGCCCTGGGACAAGAGGGACCCGCGGGTCCGCAGAGCCACGGCACACCAGGCCAAGCCTACCGCTGGCCCTTCAGCCCAAACAAGGCTGCACTTACTGTCCAGCTGGTCTTACTCTCCAACTCTCCGAAGAGCCTCAAATTGGATTGGGCAAATAAAATCCAAGAGCGTGCCACTCCTAGCGACAACCCTCCGACATGGAGGAGGACTGGAGACCTCTGCTCCAAGGGACAGAAGGCGCCTGCCCAGAGAAGGCGCCTGGCCAGGCCAGGAACAGAGAGCACAGACCTCCCTGCTGAGGCTTTAAGATAAGAGATTGAATATAGTAGAACAAAGAGAAGAGAGAGGAAAAAGAGAAAGCAAAACTCTGCCACGAATTCTTATAACTTTGAGACCAAGATCATGACACCAGTGGCAAACTAACACAGACAGGAGGGGAAATTATGAGATTATCTCAAACATAGAGATCTTTAAATTTTGCAAGAAGAATGTTAGCAAAGCAAATCCACCAATATATAAAAAGACTGTCACTCGGGCCATCTTGGCAACGCAAGCATGGCCTTACCGCTATTTGCCGTATTAACATCAAAAGGAGAAGACCCACATGACCTCAAGGAACGCAAAGGGAAAGCGACGTGAGAGGCGCACTGAGATAAGGGTTAACGAACGGGACCAGCAGGGAGCGCTCTTGGTTTTGGTTTGGTTTTTGAATTATTTTTATTTTTATTTTCATGTATTTGTTTTATTATTATGGCTGGCTCAGCCTGCCACGGGGGTGGGGCTTGCGCAGCCTGTGGTGCCGGGGATTGAACCTTACTCCCTGCGGATGCCTAAGCTTACCTAAGCAGGTGCTTTAGACCACTGAACCATCTTGCCGGCTTCCTTAACCTTAATTAGGCAGCTGGGTATTGAAAGCCACAAAGAACTATAGTTCACTTTATTTTTCTGTGGGTATAGGAAATTGAACTCAGGACACTGCCCTTGCCAGGCGGGTGCCAGACTGTTGAGCTATGTACCCCTGGACCCTCACGATTCTTAAAAGGCACTACTTATCATAGCAACAAAGTTATATAAGCTACAGCAGCATAGATATAACTAAGCAATACATCTAATTAGAGGTTTTTTGGGAGGAAATTACATAAATGTGTTGAAATACAGTGGAGAAAACCAAAACAGAGACAGAATTTCTCAGACAGGAAAGTTCCACATCCTAAAGACATGAATTCTTCCAGATTCGCCCTCAGATTAAAGTGCAAATGCCGTAAAACTGTTCCCAGCACTTTGCAGGGCTTATCAATGGTTGTGGCATCCATGCAACAGGGCAAGCCCTGGCACAGCCAAGATGAGGTACCAGGGCCTGTCCCGCACAGAGGGTAGCTCGCTGGCCACTGGGCACCAAGTCGACCCGCAGGCAAGGGTCAGGGCTAAGGCGGAGTCAGGCGGGCGGCCTTGCATACACAGGGCTCAGCCACAGAGCCCTCAGCCACTCAGCCACAGAGATCATGAGCTCAGGACACAGGGGCAACACGGGGAAGTGACTGTTGCCCACTGCTCCCTGTGCTCCATTCTCCTAACTATGCAGCGAGACCCAGATGGGCCAGAGAGGGCGTGGCCAGCACAGCCCCCTGCTGTCTCTTTGGAGGTCAGGCAGGAGCGGGGGCCATCCACACCCAAACTGAGCCACCCCGACTTGTCACCACCAGGGACCTGGCCACCTGGACATAAAGGAGCCCACTCCGGTGACCTTGGCGGGCCGCCACCCACCACGAGCTTTCTGTCGCCTTCTGCTTCCCATGAACAGCCCTCAGAACCGCATCCTTGCCCGAGACTTCATGCCTCATCTCCGTGAGGTACCGGCATGTCTGGACAGAAACGCTGTCACACAAACAGGTCCACTGCATAACTCTAATGCCTGGCCTTACTAGTGGACGTGTAGCTGGCAGTGTCTGCATCCCATGCGCTGAGCCAACGCGTGTTCATGACGCACGCTCATCCCTTTCTTCACCCCTTCTCCCTGCCCTCTCCCGGCCCCATCTCTTGAGTCCCCTCCCCTTTATCTACCTTTCTACTTCCTATTTCCTGCCTTTATTTTGTTCTTTTTTATACTTTAGGCTTCCTGTAGAAGGGAAGCCACGCCACATTTAAGCTGGAGCGTCTGCCTTGCTTCACCTGGCAGCATTCTCTCAAGGTGCGCCGCCCTCTACAGATGACGCGCCCTAGGTAAGGCCTCACAGCCGCGGTCCTGCCAGCCGCAAGCACACTGCCTTCACCCAGTCACTTGCTGAAGGACACGTGGAGAGGCTGCTCCTAGAGTCAGCGATTGCAAACCACGCTGCTATAAGCATGGGCACGCGTGGATCACGGCGCAGTGCTGTCTTTACCACTGCATACAGTGTCTAGCTGTAGCTTTCTGAGGACTCTCCATTCACGGTGCCTGCAGTGGCTGTCCAGCTCACAGCTCCACCAGCACAGCAGAAGGCTCCTTTTCCGGAAGCTTCTCCAGCATTTGTGATTTGATTTCTCCACAGTGGCCATTCTTTGCAGGGTGGACTGGAACCATAGTGTTGTTTTAATTTTCATCTCTCTAATGGCCAGCAAGTGTTGACACCTCCAATCACTTTGTAAGGTAAACGAAGGCCGCCGGCAACGGGCAAGGACAGAGAGCAGAGGAACAGGCACGCGCACACAGCAAAGAACACGGGATCCGCAAGGGCAGAGCACCGCTGCTGGGACAGCCAGGCAGGACAACCTTCTGGCCACCTGATTCCGTTTCCAAACATTAACTCCAAGAAACTGAACGGGTAGGGATGAAGAGAAAACCTCTCTGACCACACGGCAGCAACGTATCTATTATTTAAGATATAGATACAGCCAGGGAGATAGCTCAGGGGCACAAGTGCCTGTCTGGCAAGTGCAAGGTCCTGAGTTCGATCCCCCAGTTCTGCCAAAAAAAAAAAAGAAAAAGATACAGATACAAACCAAGAGAAATGACTACACACTTGGATACTAAAATTGAAGCATTCTGGCCACCAAAAGCCTGAGGAGGAGAGAGAATAAGCCAGGGCCCAGGAAGGAAGAGCCGATGTCAGCCCTGTGCTGGCACCGTGCGACGCAGGAAGGGCAGCCCAGCAGGAGAGCGAGCAGGAGGTGGGGAGGAGACTGGAGCCCTCGTGGTCAAGGGGGTGCAGCTCAGAGCCAGGCTGACGTAGGGACCCCTGCACACCACCACCTGAAGGCCACACATAAGGCTAGCCAGTCACACCTGGAGATGTGTACACGGATGTGCACAACAGCACCTCTGGGGATTTGTTGAATGGGTATGCATCTACGCATGCATGCATGCGTGTGTGTGTGTGTGTGTGTGTGTGTGTGTGTGTTGGTACACTCACACAACAGGATATTACAGAGTTAAAATGAATAAACTGCAGCTATACACATGGTGGGAAAATCTCTGGAACCCACTGAGTGACTCAAAATCAAGCTCATGCAGCTGGTTGGTCTGGTGAGCGTACAGCAGCTGCAACATGACGAGTCCCACCGTGCTGGCCCGCCACATGCCTGGTTGCTCCTTCCCCACAAGCAGGACCCCACTGGCCCCACTATGACCCCGCTCCTCTCCAAGCCACCCAGGTCAGCCAGGGTCCTGCCCTCTGCTCCCTACACTTCCTAGCAAGAAGAGTAACTTTAACGTGGACCTGTATTTTGCACAATGCAGCCCGATTGCCAACCCAAAGCCAGTCACATCTGGTGCAGCTTTAAGTCTCCTATACGAGTGATGCATGAAATTATGTAACATTCTGCAGTTCTAGTTTGATGGTTCATCGTGCATGTTCAAGTCACTTGTGGACCAAGGCAGGTGGCCATAAAACTGCCACTTGCACACCATAGGTAAGGCCCACACCTCCCTGCCAGGTGATAGGTTCTGGCCCTAGTATCTGACCCTAGTATGAATTGCTGAACTGTTATGGTGGTCATCTAATATGGCTGAAGCCCTTAAAACAGCTTATCTTCCCAGAAACCACTTCCCCTCTCTTCCAACCCAACCCTGGGTGCAGCTTCCTTTCATCTTTCCCGCCACCTCAGGGAAGACCCTGTCTTGGTTACTCTCATTGCTGGGACAAATACCCAACACCCAAAATGAAGGAAGGAAAGGTTATTTAGCTCACAGTTCCCGGAAATTTCAGTCCATATTCAGCCGGCTCCAAGGCTGGGGGGCACACGGCAGAGAGCAGCAGTTCACGGCAGCGGAACAGCAACAATGGCGACAGAGGCAGCGGATTAACCAGGGGAGCGGAGAGCAACAGCTCGAGTCTGTCTCTCTCTATTTTACATTCAGGATCTCCACCTCAGCCTGTCCGCCTTAGACTACACCCATAATCCCAGAAGTACTCAGACCCATAATCCTATCGTACTAAAACATAATCCCAGGGATCATGAAGCAAGTCTCAAACTCTAGAAGTCCCCGCCCCATGATTGCATGAGGCTTTGCGGGGGACAACTAGATACAAACCATAACAGACCCCAATCAGCCCCTCAGATGTTTCTGAACACCCCGCTCAGACCTCACCCCTAGCGGAAGTCCGTAAAAGCCCCAGCTTTCTCTGTCTCTGCCTCAGGCTGAGGCCCCACCTGCCCCATCTGCCCTCCTCCTTTCCGTGTCTTTGGAGCTCAGAATGGCTTCTTTTGTCTTTCCTATCTCTTTACTGCGCTGCTAAAAAAAACCTATCACCAGGACCTGTCTTGGTCCTAAGTTGCCTGCAGAGTCTGTCACTAGACACAGGCTGATTGTCCTTCAAGACTCTGGTAATAGCCACATTAAAGGACAGGTATGGCCTCGATCGGTCTCACGGGGACACTGCTATAGGCTGAGCTATGCTCCCACAAATTCTGTGTGTGGGATCCTAGCCCCAGAGCCTGTATTTGGAGACAGGAGTACAAGAAAGTAAATGAATGCAATGAGATCGCCAGGCTGTGTCAGGCATGTTCCCCAAGAGAAGAAGACACAGACAGGTCCAAAGGAAGGCCAGGTGGGACACAGGCAAAAGATGCTGTCTGTGCAGTATGGAGCACAAGGCAGCCCTGACCATGAGCCAGACCCCACAAAGACCCCAGGCTCCACGCTCCAGACCCATGAGAACGGTGCCAGATGCCAGCGCCCTGGGTGGCACCTGCTGCAGCAGCCCAAGCACCTACCACAGGTGCACCCAGCAGTCCAGCCCAAGGCAGCCACCTGGGCCAGGGAGGCTCTCTGGATCTTCCCATCGCCCTCTCGCCAGGAGTCTCATGCCCACCCTGAGTGCCCTGCACCAACAAGGGTCAGCTCTACCCGGCTCACCAGGCACTCATGGCTGAGGGGCAGCTTCCCACACCCTAGAGCTGAGTGCACCAGGAAGAGGACCCATGCTCACTGGGGTCCCACTCTGCCTTCTACCAACTCCTAACCTTGGCTGTCCCCAAGTCAAGATGTCTCAGGGCTCAGAGGGGGAAAGCTCAGGGCAGCCTGGCCAGAGCTGCCTTCCTCAGAGACACTCAGGGTGCATTGGCCCAGGCTGTTCTAGAGGACAAGCCGGGAACTGCTGAGCACCGCCATATGGCGGTCTGGGAGGCAGGGCAGGCTGTGCTCCTCCAAGCCCACCTGGCCCTGCGGCCTGTCACTAGGCAGACTGGCCTGGTGCCATTCCTTGCCTCTGCTGCAAACATGGGGTGCAAGGATGGGGAGCCAAAGGCCCAGGGCACACAACCCCTCGCCAGGCACCTGAGGACACCTCTGGCCTCTCGTCTGCTGGTCACGACGCTGTGTAGCAAGGAAGACCCTGGGTTCAGGGAAGTTCAGGGAAGTCACAGCTTACAGAAACAGCCAGGATGGTTGCAGCAGTGACAGCCGTTCACCACAGAGACACGCGGGCCTCTGGCATCGCACAGGAGATCAACATCTGCTCATGGGTGCTGCAGGAAACCCAGGTCTGCCAGGCGCTCACTGGGCGCCGTGCCGGCCCCTCCCCCACTCCCACCCAGGCAGAGCCTCACAGACAATGGCTCACAGCCAACCCACCGGCTCAGGCCCAGTCTGAACCCACAGGGCCGCAAGGCTGCCTTGGTCTGTTTCCCCCAGGACTCAGCGGAACCACTGTCCTTGGTGACGGCCTCTTCCAGCAAGGCTGGCTCCACTGCTCGCTCGCTCGCTCTCTCTCTCTCTCTCTCCTTGGTCCCAGCCCCGTGCGGCCTGCTCTGCTGGTTGGCATGCCTCCCGTGTCACCTCACAGATCTCCACGGCCCTCCTCCACTCGTATACCCTACGCTGACCAGCTTCTCCGCGTGTCACCCTTTCCATGCCACCCTTGCCTGTCCTGCCACCCTCTGCTTTCCGTGCTCCCCTGGATCCCGAGGACTCCCCTGTGCTGTCCATGGAAACATACTCAGGCCACCACTGCCACCACCAAAAACACAGAGTAGCACAGAATCAGCCTACAGCACTCTGCGGACCCTCACACCTCAGGCCTCCCTCCTTCCCCTCAGCCTTTCCTGAGGAGCCACCATAGGCCAGCACTGACATCAGGTCCCCCCTGGAAGGCCACCCCAGGTCCCCGAAGGCTGAGGCCCCGGAGACTGGAGAGCGCCAGACCACGCCAATGGTGGGGAAGCCACTAAGCACAATGGGCTGAGACATCCGAGTCTGCAGGGGCCCCACATGACAGGGCACAGCTTCCACTAGGGCACAGCCAGGTGCGGGTCACAGTGTGTCTCCCCAGTCAGGCCCTCTGCAGTCCGAGCACCAGCACCTCCTCGCGAGCCAGAGTGGGTAAGTCCCTCACCCGCCACAAACCTTCGCTTCCTCCAACTGTCTGGCTGGGGCTCCTGGCCACTCCACAGGGGCTGGCAGAGGCCCTAGGGCACCTGCCTGAGCTCAGGGAGGAACGCAAAATGCAGCTGCCAGGAGACCTGGGGCCCAGCAAGGTCCCATAAGTGCTGAGTGCTGGGTCATGCATCCCACCAGCGGACGTGCCAGGTGCCACCGCCAACCCGTCTCCAGCACATCTGTGCTTAGCTGAGACAGCACTGAGAAGAAACCCAGGGTCCACTGGCTCTGTCGTGCCCCTGTCCCACACCACAGCTGCCAGTCACTCCCCACCTCACTTCGAAGATAGAACCAGGCAGTGGGGGCCCGGGGAGCAACGCTAAGGTGCATCCTGCTGCAGGGCCACGTGGGAGGCCGCTGCCACGGTGAGGAACCAGCCCTACTGTGCATGTCACACACTCACACGACAACGGCAGACGCACTCTTAGGCGCACCCAAGGCCAGGATCTCTCAACCTCAGAAGACAGCACAGCCCACTTCCGGGCTGGGCCCACAGCTCCCCAGCCAACAAAGACCTTCTGGCCAGGGCTCCTGGCCACTCGACAGGGATCGTGGGGCTGCGGGGCACCCACTTGGGCTCAGGGTCCCTGGAGACCAGAAGACAGGCAGGTGGCACACAGTGAGAGCACCTCTAGAACAGTTGAATGTGTTCGGAAGGAAAAGAAAAGAACTGGAGGGGACCCTGGGGACAGTGCTCACCAGCCTGGCCACCTGGCCCCCATAACCCCAGCCCTAACCAGCTGGTCAGCAGTCGCTAGAGGTTTGCAGGGCATGTTTTCAGCGGGTAAGAATCGCACCGAGTACAAACAGAGCAAAGGTATTTCCTGCACAACCCTCAGGGAGCAGCTCCTGGAAACAGAGCCAAGAGTGGTCCTCCCGCTCCGCACCAGCACACCCGCAGCCACAGCCCAGCCAGGTTCGGGCAGGCGCCACCTTCGACTGGTTGGGCAGGAGCAGGGGCCAGGGTCCCTAGGGTTCACACGGCTCCCAGTCAGGGGTACACGTAGCTTCTGCTGGAGGCAAGGGCCCATGTGACCTGGACCCCACTGCTGCGTGGGGTGAGCCCAGCACACAGTGCACTGGCCCCACCACGCGGCCACCACAGCCAGGGCGGCCCTCAGCATCACAGGACATGCCTAAGACCTGGCACTGAATAGAAAGGCAACAGTACACCGGTGAGGTAAGGGGTCGTATAGCCACTTAAATTTGAAAACCTACTGACAAACACAAGAAAAAGGCCAAAAGCTAGAGTAAGGGGGAGGTAACTTTTTTTAAAGAAGGTAAGTTAGTTTATAGCTCCTCTCTAACCTCTGGACTGCACTTAGAAAACTCTGGAATAAGGCTTTTGTTGAGCCAGCTAAATAACATTTTTAGACCTTGAACCTACAAAATCATCTGTTCAGAACAAGTGCCCAGGCTCTGCTGATCTATAGAAGACCAAAACCAAAGTGCCCTGGCCATTCTGGAAAGCCAGGAACCCTTCCCCCCGCCCCAGCTTGCTTCTCATTCCCCATTCCCCGGCCCTGCCCCGTCCACACCACAAGAGCTGTACCTCTGCCCTCTGCTTGGGCCACCAGGGTTCCCCTCCCCATGGCTCCCCCACTCTCCTCACTCCCTCCTCTCGCTCACAGCTTCATTCCTCAGTTCCATAAGACAAAGCACGCAGGCATATACAGCATAGCTGTCCCAGTGCCAGGGAATCGGGAGCTGAGGCGCGGGCAGAGCTCGGCGCATGAGGCTAGAGGAGGCGGCCCACAGATGGGGTGTGATGAGCAGAGGCCTGCAGGCTGGAGCTGAGGACAAGCCCCTGCTCAAGGCCGTGCCAGCCCTGAGGCGACCCAGCCAGGACTTATTCCAGAGGAGGAAGCAGGGGATGGGACCTGGGTAGTTGTCACGGAAGTAACAAGCGCTGAGTGGCCCTGGACACTCTGAGATGAGCCAGGCAGAGGCAGACGGGGCGGGCTCACCCCACTCGCCTCCTCTGCACCGGGGCCTCCTCTACCTACGCTGCAGTGAAGGCAAGCGGCTCTCTCCTGGAGTGGCGAGGACCTTCCTCCTCAGAAGCGAGGATGCACACCATGTGCTGGGAGTAACGGCTCTGGGGTGCAGAAGTGGAGCTCTCCAGCCACGGCAGCCAGAGGGCAGGGGCTGGGCCCTGCGCCTCCCAACCATCTGCCCAGGGCAGAGTCAGCCTCAGGGCCCAAACGGGGCCCAGGGCTCGAGGCTGTGCAGGGTGGAGCCGCAGCCTTCCTCTGGGCTGAGGGAGGACACAGCTCATCTACAACCAGCCACGGAGTGCAACCCAGAAGCAGGTCCTAAGCTGCCCCCACGGCTTACCTTTTTGTCCTCCTTGGTCTTCCTGACACTTCGAGGGGCCCCAAAGAGGTTCTGCATCCCGAAGGCCTTCCTGGCCCAGTCCCGCTTCTGGGTGCCCAGTGGGGCCTGTGCAAGGCTCCCCTCCACCCGGTAGCGGTCTGCAGGGATCTTGCTCATGGGGGGCGGCAACGTGCCACAGTTGACACTGGACCAGCCGTCCGTGGAGTCTGTGTAGGATTCCTGGTCGCTGGCATGGCCACACTGCCACTCCTGGAGCACGTGCACTGGCAGCCACCTCTGGCTCAGCCCGCTGCTGGCCCCTGCAGCACCTCTCTTGGAAGGAGGGACAGAGCTCCTCAGCGAGGCCAGGGCGCCCTCAGGGTGAGAGGCTGGCCCCAAGTGCTTGCTTGGGTCCCAGAGCCTGTCTGCCTGTGAGCCAGCCTCGCACACAGTGACCCCCTCAGGGCTGTGGCAGAAGGGCCTGGTCCAGGACGCGGCCCAAGCCTGTGAGCTCCTGGCACCTGCACCCTCCCAGCTGGCACTGCTGCCCGGGCTGGGCCTGCTCAAGTTGCCACCCAGGTCAACCACAAGCACCCGACTGCTCTTCTCCTCCTGGCTGAAGTTCCCGATGCCGCTGTCGCTGGTGCTGCTGGTACTGTTGTTCTGGTGGGCGTCGGCATCACCATCCAGAAAGGCTCGGGCCCGCACACCCTCGATGAGCTCGCCCATGTCCCGGTACAGCACGGAGATGAACTGCAGCACTGGTAGTGAGGAGGCGGGGAACTCCAGGCAGCCGCTGGTGTCGGGGTCAGCCGTGCACGTGAAGCCGAAACGCCGTGCAATGCCCTGGTGGACCTTGTGGTGGAACAGGTCAGGGTCCACCATGAACACGTGGCAGGATGTCCGCAGAGTGCCCTCCTCGCCCTGGGCCAGGCTCCCGTCGTCACTCGTCTGCATCGTCACCAACCCAAAGAACCGCCTGTCATCCGGGCACACAGCACTGAACGCTAGCTTCTCAGCTGGGTACTCGGCCACCACACAGGCCTTGTCAGAGCACAGCAGCACGCGGTCATGCATGACCTTCATGGTGACCAGCGAGTGGATCTTCTGCTCAGCTCGCAGGCGCCGCATGCAGCCACGGATGGCCTGCAGACTGTCCAACTCCAGGTTGGAGCTGGTGGAGGGCAGCTCAATGGAGCCCAGGTAGCCCACAACCATGGCCACATTCAGGATGCTTGCATCCAGTGTGAAGCTGTCCAGGCTTTCCGGGCCGGTGCCGAAGACAGCATCATCAGGGATCACTCGCGCCAACTCCTTCGAGAGCAGGTCAGGGGGCGCAGCGCTGGGCCCATCTTCCAGACGCACTGCGGCCGACTCCGACAGGGACCGCTGCTTCCCCTTCGAGGGCTCTGGGCCGCTCATGCAAAGACTTGGGCTTTCAAAAATCATGCTGAAAATGCCCCCTGATTGCATCTCTTCCACGACCCTCTCTGCCCTGTTTATCCCCAGGGCCTTGGAGCCGAGCCGGGGCCGCAGCCAGCCCTTGCTGTCGCAGAGCCCGCCCTCCTCGTCACTGGAGCAGGCCTCGGGGTGGCCAGCGCCCTCGCCTACGACCAGGCGCAGCACCCCGGAGCACTTCCCAATGAGCTTCACCACATCCTCATGTGAGGCCTTCTTCACGTTGATCTCATTGATGGCAAAGATCTGGTCCCCGGCACGGAGGCCAACAAAATCCGCGGGGCTGCCCCGCATGACTCCACTGAGCACACAGGGCGCCTGCCCCGAGAGCATGAAGCCATAGCCGGCGCGGCCTCGGGCCACCTCCACGCTTCGCACACGAGGGGACACGGGCCCAGGGGGTAGCCTCTTCCCTGGCTCCCCTGCCCTGTACATCGTGGGGAGCAGTCAGCCCCAGGAACATGTCCAGTTACTCCAGAGAACCCAGGTCTCCAGGAATGCCAGATGCTGCCATGTGCTCTGCTGCAGTATCGTCCTATGGAGGAAAAGCAAACAGCTTGTTACTAAGAGCCTGGAGTTCTGCCACTTCCTGGTGTTGCCTGATATGAAGAGACAATCATGCCGGGCGAGGCAACACACACCTTTAATTCTAGCTATTAAGGAGGCTAAGGCAAGAAGATTGCAAGTTCAAGGCCATCCTGACAACTTGAAGAGATGCTATCTCAAAATAAGAATTTTTAAAATGACTGCAGACATAGCTCAGTGGTAGAGCATTTACCTACCATGTGTAAGGCCCTGGGTTCAACTCCCACTGACACACACAGACGTACACACAACTCATAATAAAAACACCATAGGCTAAGTGTGGTGACACAGAACTCTAAGAGGCTGAAGCAGGAGGATGACAAATTTGAGTACAGTCTGGACAACCTAATGACTTAGCAATAATCTGTGTCAAAACAAATATTAAAAGATGTACCTCTGTGTGAAGGTCTTAGGCATAAAGCCCAGTACTGCGAGAGGGAGGGAGGAAGGAAGGGAGGGAGGGAGGGAGAGAGGGAGGGGGTGGGAGAGGGGGAGAGGAAGAGGAAGAGGAAGAGGAAGAGGGAGAGGGAGAGAGAGAGAGAGAGAGAAAAAAAAAACGGCCCCCAGAACAAGAGAGCCTAGCTACTTCATGAGCGTCAAGGCAGTGGAGAGGCACGTGTACCCCGAAGTCTGGGCTGAGGACCCTCGATCGAGGTGGCTGGCCTCACAGAGCTAAGCAGCAGCTCTTCTGGGCTGTGCCTGCAGGGCTCTGACAAGGTGTCCCCAGTTTCAGTAGCTCAGGTGGAACAGAGGCCTCAGCAGGCAGTGTCTTGTGAGCCCTAGAGGTCCCCTCTGTCTATCTATCTGACCACAAACGCCTGCCACTGAATGTTTTCCCTCTGGATGGGCTCACCTCATGCTCTCTCAAACCCCATAAGTCTTTAACAGTTAATTTATTTTGAACAAAGAGCCCTGTGGGAAAAACACATTACTCTGAAACAACCCCAACCAATAAATGCCAGAGGCCGACTAAAAGAAGAGACAAAAACACCCAGAAAAGCAAAGAAATGTAACACTTGTTTAATTATTTTCCAGGGGCACAGCTCTAAGTTTTTCACCACTGGTTATCATTGGAAATAGACCTGTCTTGTGGTCCCCAAGGCCCCCAGGGCCAACTACTGACCAGGGGATAAGTCCCATGTGGGGCTGGGATGGGCCCAGGCAAAGCCATCAGGAGAAGCCCAAGGGCAGCGTCCAGGGAGCTCCAGGTCCCCTCACTGGGATCACTTAGGATGTGTGTCATCCCTAGCACGGAGCTGACAGTGTGGGGAGCCCTCTGGGGCCTCGGGGTCCAGGGTTTTCACCCCTGCCCAGCAGGCACAGACTCCAGATGGCAGTCCCCGCCGCCAGCTGGAGCGCAGGTGGGCCTCTAGGACTGCGCAGGGTTGTGAAAATCCTCCTGCTGCATTTGGAGATAGCGCACAATAGCACGCAAGCCCGAGACCCGGGCAGCAGAGAACACGCTTCCCAAGCTGGCTCTGCAGTTGCTGAGCTAGAAGCCGTTGTCCTGTCTGGACAGTTTCCGGTCACAGAACTGTAAACAGATTCCGTTTATGGACACAGAAGCCAAGGAGCAGGAGCCGCAAGGTGCAGCCGGGCAGGCCCAGAGCCAGCCCCTGACGAGGTCTGGGGAAACCCTTCTGATGTGAGCCTTAGTGACACAAAACCCAGCACTGACAACTGAAAGCAGAGGGCCTTAATCCGGCTCACAGTCTGAGAAACTTCAGCCCGTGCTCCTCAGGTGCTAACACAAAAGTGGCATAGGAGAGGCCTGGCAGAGGAGAGGAGCTCAAGGTAAGCAGGCAGGCTGCAGAGGGCAAGGGGGACCAGGGGGCAGAGGGAGCCTCACCTACTTTCCTTGGGGACCGGGCTTCCAGGCCACGCCCCGTTTCTACGGCCACGCCCTCGTGCCCGCCTCCTCCCACCAGCCCCGCCCCAAAGCTAGGAACCCCTCACTGCCCAAAGCCTCGCACACAGTGCGCAGGCCTAAGGGAGACATATAGGCGTTCTCAACACGTGCCACGCCATTCAGCTCGGGGCTCCCAAAGGCTCACACATCTATGCAAAGTGCATTCAGTCCGTGCCGAAGTCTCTCAAGCCTTAAACCGTCCAGCACTGCTGAAAAGTCCAGTTCAAAGGCTCTGCTGAGTCTACAGGCAAACTTTGAGGCCCTATAGAAATTGAAAAGTAAGGTGCAGCACAGCTATAATCCCAGCCCTAGGAAGGCTGAGGCGGAAGAATCACTATGAGCTCGAGTCAGCACAGACTGCAGAGTGACACTCTGTCTCAAAAACCCCAAAATAAAAATCTAAGTTAAACACTGTCAACACACTGCCAATATATAATGTTATAGGGTAAACTCTTCCATCCAAAAGAGAAACCGGGATGGAAAGCAATGGGACCAGGGCAGACCTGAAAGCCACTGCTCTGTGCCCAGCACCTGGGCAGGCTGGCTAGGGTCTCCTGAGGGCATCCGCTCCCAGGCAGCGAGAGAGGGACCGAACCCAGAGGGACCTACCAGACTCAGCCCGGAGGCCTCCGCAGGCCTCCCACAGCCCAGCGTGGTCAGCAGGGGGCCACCAAGCCACCTCTCTAGCCAGCAAGGGCGGCCGCCTAACACTTGCCTCTCTAACGTGTCCCAGTCAGCACCAGAGGACCCCATCAGCCGGATGCTCTGTCCCCCACACACTGGAGCCTGTGGTCGCCAAGTCACCCTTCCTGTCTTCTCGTGCAGCCTGATAGCCGCCGGCAGTCCTGGGCCCACTTGCAGAGCCCTCCTGAGAGCCCAGGCTCTCTTTCCTTCCTTGTTCCAACCCACAGAGACTGAGGCCTGGCCTTCTGGGCACAGGAGGGCCCGGTGCCAGCGGGGCTCCCCAGGCAGATTCCCAGGTTCCCAAGGCTGCTTCTGGGCCTTGTGATGGCCACCAGCAATCTCTGGCCTCATCCCAGCTCCTGACAACAGCCTTCCTTGCGAGGCCTGCTCAGTCTGCAGAACTCTGAAACAGCACCCACGGAGCACCCAGCTCCTACAGCAGAGGGCCGCAGGGACCCTCTAAGGCCTGGGCCAGCCCACCTGGGCCAGCCCTCTCCTCCATCCCCTCTCCACTATCCTTCCAGGCCCAAATACACCCTGGTGCACACCCTTGGGGCCAGCACTCGAGGTCAGAGGGTTCTGCAGGCCTGTTGTGCCTACTCCACCAAAACTCCAACTTCACTCTACAAGGGGGCAGGCTAAGGTGGGTCAGGGAGGTGACGAGGGTGATGCTCTCCCCGGAGTTTCCCAAGAGCAGGTGGTCAGGTGTCCTATCTCCTCTCCGACACACACTCCGGCCACGGGCGCCATTGCCGTGTGTGACACAGCCAGAGGCCAGGCAGTGCAAACATGGTCCTCCAGTCCCCAGCACTGCAGGCTAAACACATGGCTCAGGAAGGGGCTGAGACAGGGTTCTATAGCGAGTGCCTGTGTGGGCTGGAAATGAAGGGCTTGGGGTCAGAGCCGATCACCCCAAGTGTCCTTCAAAGGCCACCGGTGGGGGCCTGGTCCCCAGCCACGGTGCGGCCAAAAGTGAACTCCCCAGGGAGCAAAGCCACCTTGCCGTGACCCAAGAGCAGCGGTGCCAACCACAACAGACTGAAGCCTCCAAACCCAGGGTGGAGAGAAGCCTGCTTCCTGAGTGGGATGTCTCAGACACTTTGTCAGAGTGGTGGAGAGCAGGCCCAGCTACGTTCGAAGTGTTCTGTAAAGACTCTGCACTACCTGTACAGTAAGAGGAGACATCAGGAGGCCTCACGCACTGCTCATATTCCTGAATAAAACGCTTAACTTCCGGCTGCGCAAAACCTGACAGGGTCTCCCTCCTTGGGTCTACAGCACTGCACTGGGACACGCCATGAATGGGGCTGTGCTGTCCACACGCTACAGCCACGCGTTGGTCCCCTCGCACTGACCCACGTCCTGAGGAGCAGGAGGAGGGAACTCAGGAAGCAGCAACCTCAATCGGCACTTGGATGGTGAAGGGACAGTGGGGGAACCCCAGGCAACAGATACTGAGCCGCTGTGACAAGCCCCCAGGGCCTGGATGAGAGCCGGGCCCCATTCCCACCTGCTGCTAACCTGTCCCCTGCACTGGCCGCTGGGAGCAACCTGGGTGTGCACACACCTGGCTGGCTGCACTCCCGGCCCAGGGATCTCTGTCCCCGGAAAGAAGCAGACACCTGCCGCATCTGCAGAGGCCAGGCCCAGTGGACAACCCATCCAGCAGGTAAGAGGCCCAGAGGGCACGGCCACCTGCGTCCCGAGACCACACAGAGCTCCTCCTGCTGTCCCCTCCTCTGAACGTGTCACTGCTGTCCGCTGCAGCCCCAGTGGTCTCATGTGCCTCACCCTCTCTCAGCGTAGGCAAGGCCGCCTAAAGGTGCTGCCATGCAATTCTGAAGGGGTGACTCACTGCACACCACTGGGCCTCTTGCTGATGCCAACAAAGAGCAGCCCCCAGGCCCAGCTTTGTACTCACAGGGACAGCAGCCAGACTCCAGGAGACCACAAGGTTCCCAGGAAGGCCTCAGCGGAGCTTCAGGCCCAGAGGCAGCACAAGTGCGCATCAGAACCTGACACACTCCCAGCAGAAACAGAGCTCCACTGTGAGCCCAAGCTATCTTGTAGAGGGGAGGCAGGGTACGCCAGGAGCCAGAGGGCTGTGGGGACACAGCCCGATCACCAGGTCCATGAGGGACGACCCCCAGGTGCCAGCCAGCCCGGCTCACAGGATCACTGGCCTGCTGCTGCTGTCTCTTTCCCAGGAGGGCAAGGGCCTCTCTCTGCCATGTCTGCGCCTTCTCATCTCTGGGAGCCAGGCACCGCCCTCCAACCCCGCCGCAAGCCGACGCAGCGTTGGACTCAGGCCCTGGAGCGGATGCTGCCCGGGACGGTCCTGGGTGTAGAGAGATTGCTGGAGGGGAGGTGGGGGCCACCGAGATGCCCCATGATCCACTTCCAGGTCCCTCCCCAGGGCCCAGGGATTCCACCTAACAGAACCAAGTTCCAGGGCAGCATGCTGCTCCAAGACTAGGCTACAAAAAAAACTGTGGCTTCTGTCACACTCAAGCCTCTCCCCTCACTCCGAGAAGCTGCCAGGTCCCACGCCGCCCTGGCACCGTACCCAAGGAGATGAGGAACGGAGGTCCTGGCCAGCCACCAGTGAGACAGTCTGCCAGTCGTGGCTGGCCTTGGGCATGGACCTTTCCAGGGCCGCCAGCCGCCAGGACAGTGAGCAGCAGGAGAGCGAGCTAGGAAGCAGCTCCGCCCCAGGCAGCGGCGGACACCTGGACCCCAGGTGCGTAAGGCCCTCAGGCTGCTGCCCACCAAGGACGAGACAGGCAACGCTGGTGCTCGAGCCGTGACACCATGTGCATCTGTACTGCAGGTGGAGAGCAGGTCCAGGGTGCGGACCTCAGCCGACGCCTGACGGAGACCTCTCCGCCATCAGCACACAAAGCAGCACTGCACTCGCGTCTGGGACAAGTCGCAGGTAAGCCTTTTCCACTGCGCTCCCCAAGGCCACATCCACAGTGGAGTGGCCAGGAAGTAAATCGCGCTGCACACGCCAAGCGCGACCAATGGCAGCAAGGGGAGGCAGAGAGCACAGCTCCACCACAGCGCCACCTCCCTAGTCACCACCTTGCAGGCCAGGCACAGGCGTCTGCTGGACACAGCAGGGAGCGCAGGCTCAGAGAGCTCCCAGGGGCCACGGCTCCCTCCCCGAAGAAACCTGCCAATCAAACCTCTTGGCAGATCTCAGAGCAGATCTCAATTCCTGGGAAAGGCAGCTCCATTGCCCCAGGCTGAACTGGGTACTGAAGTGGGGAAGGAGGAGGAGGGAGCAGGACTCACCGCTGCCTGCCGGGCCTGTGAGGCTTTCCCCAGGCCACCCAGACAGGACAACGCATAAACTTCTCTAGAGCTGGTCATGGTGGTGCAAGCCAATAACCCGTGCACTTGGGAGGCTGAGGCAGGACTGCCACGAGTGAGGCCAACCTGGATTACCTAGTGAATTCAAAGCCAGCCTGGACTACAAAGCAACCCTGTATCACAAAGGAAAACAAAAGTGTTCCAGCCGAGCACCTAGAAGCACAAAGCCCACCGCTATCTCCCACTGCCCAGCACCCAGCTCAGTGCACCACGTCACCCTGACTTGTACCACACCTGATGCCACCCAATGGCACCAGCACCTGGCCTCACTTGTTCCTGGCCAGCAGCCCTGCTCTGCTCCCTCCTGGCCGCTTGGTTACCCCCCTTCAGCCCTGGACACATCTCCTGGCCCATACTGTCCTGTGCTCAGACACTTGACCAGCAGCTTCTGTGGCAGTGCCAGGGGTATGGGCACCCCCAGGCCAGCTACTCAGGGAGATACAGATGGATAGACAGCCTGAGACGTGCTCCCCAGGGACCAGGGCCCCAAACCCCACCGGGCCCCAGAGAGATGGGCTCAGGACCTCCTGTGGCAGAGTTGCCAGACTGTCAGAGGCTGTGAGGCCAGAGGAGCAGCCCAGGGCCCGAGACTCAGCCAGGGACCAAAGCCACATGTGCCCTCTGATGACCCAGGCAGCACTGCCAGCGGCCCACGCCCACCAGGCAGCCCCACCCAGCCCCGTGCACCAGGCACAGCAGCGGCTCCTGCCGGCTCTGGGCCCTGACCTGGGGCTGATGGCCGCCTGGAACCCAAGGTCGGCGCCTGGGCCACGGAGACACTCAAGGCTTCCATTCCTTGGTATTTGAGTTTCCCTTTTCATCTCTGTTCAAACTATTTCCATTGTAGCTTAAACCTACACAAAGTAAGACTACAAATAGAGTTGAAGGGTTAGCAGGAAAAACACCGGACACCCAGCTCCTCCCCACTTGGTCTGACTTCAGATAAATGACAAACAGAGCCTGAGTCTATGTGAGCTGTGAGCCCAGCACAGCACAAAGGGGTGACCGCTCCTCCCCTGCTCCCACGGCCTGTCCTAACTGGGTGGCTGGCAAAAGACAGGCAAAGTCCCCAGCCTCCCCACCTCCAAATGCGGGGAGCACCATGCTCCAGGACCAGCACCCCAAAGCCCACCTGCTACCCATAGGCTCCCAAGAAGAGATGAGGCTATGGCCACTGTACCCAGCACGCCCGAGGCCCAGGATCCCCTTGCTCTTCACGTCCTCCTTTCTCGGAGACAGCAGCAAGACCCCTGGAAGCATGCTTAGCAGCTCAAGCCTAGCACGGACCCAGAGCCCACGGAGCAGCAGTAGGGTTGGTAGGTCCCTGTGACGCAGCCTAGGCAGGGTGTCGTGGGGGGACACTGGCCCCACATGGACCAGCAGCCCCAGAAGCTGTGACAGCAGCTGTCTGTATTTGGAGTAGGGGTCTCTGCAGATGACGCTCAACTCCCAGGGGGGCCCCGGGCATAGAGGGCGTCGGATCTGTGGTTGTGTGGCACTGAACCTACCACAGTGCCCGCCATGTCACTGCTGTCTCTGCACCGCAAGAGGTACAGACACCGCCACCATGGGGCTCCTGTGTGGGAGCCCATCCTGACCCCCTGCCACACAGCACCCAGTCCAGTCCTCTCTGCAAGCACAGTCATAAGCTTCTTCTTTCTTTGGGATGAGATGTGGCCACGGTGCCCAGGCTGGCCTTAAACACATCATGCCCTCCTGCCCCAGCCTCCCTTGTGAGTAGGTACAGATTGTGGTAGAGAAGTGTTTTGCTCCAGGTCAGACCTGGCAGTGGGGTGGGGGAGACAGCACGGAAGCCAGTGGCTGGTGTCTTCCCTCTCAGCCTCAGAAGCATGGCCGGAGCCAGGTGCAGGGTCAGCTGCCTGCCAAGCTGAAGACCAGCCCTCAGTGCCCTACTTCAGGAGCACATATTCAAGGAGGGCAGTACAGGAAAGTACTCCCGTGAGCCAATCTTGGGACCCAGAGCCAGGCTCTGCTGGGGCAGGAGCAGTGTCCCTAGTCACTCACCTCTCTGGGTAAAAGAAAGCAAACCACAAGAACCAAACTAGGCTACAGACCACGCCTTACCCTAAGCCAAGCAAGCCTTACATGTCTCGGGTATAACAAGCTCGACCAGGACCAAAGGGTAAAAGCCCACGGAGCCACGGGCAGACAACAGCCGCCAAGGCAGCAAAGGACCACAGACGCTGCGGTGCTTCCGGTGTTCTGTTGCACGTGCCCTCCCCCACTACCCCCGGTGTCAGAGCAAGTCCTGTCCTAAGTCACACTTCAGCTGCATCTGAAGGTCCCAGGGAACTCAGAGACCAGGCAGAACTGGGATGGGGATCCCAAAGCAAGGGGCCCCGGGGAAGGTGTGCACAGGCACAGGGGCTGGAAGCCCTCAGAGCAGAGATGGAAACATGAAACACGCTCCCCAGTTCTGCCCAAGCCTCCGGGCTATCCCCGCACAGGGAGACACCAGCAAGCACAAGCAGGGAGCACAGCAGGAGTTTCTGTTTGAGCCTGGACAGACTAGCTCCAAGAATCAACATTGGCTCTTCAGAAAGTCAGAAGCCACCCACAAGGGTCATCCACAATAATCACTGCCCGGTGTTCCCAGATGCAACTCTGCTGCCCACAAGGAAAAGGAGGGGCAGTGTCCTGTGGCTCTGGGCTTCAGTGGGCTCAGCCTCAGGCTCAGGGCAGCACGGCTCCGCAGGAGGGCCTGGAGGGGCAACTGCTCCACCAGAGGCAGAGAGAAGGCAGGTGTGGGGATAAGAACGCCCTTTCCTGGTCACGCCAGTGACCGCCTCCTCCAACCAGATGTCATCTCCTAACACACGGGACCTCTGAGGGCCAATTTAGATTTAAACCCTAGGAACTGATACTATAAATGGTGACCACAGCCCCCAGCTGCTGATCTACCAGGTGCCCAGCTCAGTGACAGAAAGCAGATGCCGTCATGGCGCTGCAGGATGCTGGGAAGAGATGAGCCTAGGTCCTGGGGGACAAGAGACAGGGGCTGGGGGAGCTCACATAGACAGCCATGGGGGAACGGCTTCAGACCTCCCCATACACTGAAGCAACACTCCCGAAACTAAATGTAAATAACTCTCCAGCTAAACTTCCACACCCAGCTAAACTCAAAGATAGCTGGAAAGTAAAATAAACATGTTTTCAAAATCAAGAAAAGCAAGCTACTTGATGCCCCCTAGGTTTCTAAAGAGTAAAAGTAGAACTTCAGAGAATTGCAGATCAAAACTCTACTGAGCAGGCTGGGGTAGCAAATGTCCTATAATCTCAACACCGGGAAGGCTGAGGAAGATCATCATAAGTTCAAGGTCAGCCTGAGCTACAAAGTGAGTCCAAGACCAGCCTCAACTGCATAATGAAACCCTGTCTCAGAAAAAAATTCCACCTCCACTGAGAAGCCACCCTACCCTCATCAAAACTGCTATAAATAAGGACACAAAAAAACAAACAAAAAAATGGAGGGCAGCTTCTACACTGTCTATGGAGTTGTATAAATTAGTACAACTACTACTATGGAAATATTAAGAAAGCTCCGTAAAAACTAAAAGTAGAGCTACCATTTCCACTTCACCCAGCTATACCACTCCGTGATATATGCCCAAAACAAAGTCAACATACTGCAGGGACCTGTATACCCATGCTTTGTGTGGCACAATAAATAACACAATAAACAACAGCCATAATGCAGAGCCAGCCCAGGTGCCCATCAGCAGATGAACGGAGCCATAAAAGGAATGAAAATTCCATCACTTGCAAGAAAGTGCATGGATCTAGAGAGCGCCATGTTGAGCAAAACAAGCCAGACTCAGGCAAACCACCTAGCCTCCCGAATGTGTGGGACCCAAGGAAGCTGATGACAAAGCAGAAGTAGGGAAGGGGATAAGGGCTGGGGAGTCGGGGTGGATAGTGTGGGGATGAACACTAAAACTCCCCAAAATGTGAAATTAGGGGAGAGGGTGAGGCAAGGGGGGGTGAGGGGTCGAGCTACGAAAGCACAGCGTGTGTGTGTGTGTGTGTGTGTGTGAGCCCATTCGTCTGTGGAACCAACTCTAAACAGTGAAAAAGAAAACAGACGTAGAACCTAGCAAGAGCAGTGAGGCCTTGGGCCCAGGACCCACCCCTGGGCAGGTGGGCACACGGAGGCCCAGGGAAGGGAGTGGAACAGCGGGCTCATTGGCTCTGATGGGACCATGACAGTACATGTGACCCACAGGCCTGGGGAGAAAGGACCTGTGCTCCGCCACACAGCACAGATGGAGTGGTGACGCTGCTACAGCAGTGGTGACGTAATCAGGAGGGGATGTGGGAAGGAGGGGAGGGCGGGTGGCTCTGATGGCAGTGGGCCCGAGGAACAAGCCATTTAGCGCCAGAGGCTCAGCCATCACCAGTGTCCACGAGAATGAACAAGCCACTGCCAAGGGACACGGGAGTCCAGAAAGCTGTGTAAGCACTGTGTGTGTGTACACATCTGTGCAGATGAGGAGAAAGCCAGGGAAGGGTCAATGTAGTCGGGGTCCCTGATTACAGGGTTGGGACCTCAAGGCTGTGGGAGGGAAAGCAGAGGGGAGAACAGGACAAACTCCAAATCCCTTTCTCTCATTTAACCCTAGGCCTGACAGGACAAGAGAGGAGGGCTCTGAGCCAGGGCTCCGAGGACAAGCTGGGAGCCACACCAGCTATGTGCAGAGCCCAGATCAGCCCTGGTGTGCCATGCAGATGGAGCCGCCGCCACCAAAGTGAGTGTGGCACAGGCTGCACAGCGGCCACTGCCACTTTCCCTGGCCTCCAGTCAGTCCCCAGGACAGCACTCACTCCCCAAGGATGGGGCAGTGAAACAATGAGGTCCCAAGGACAGGACACTGAGGAATGGAGCCCTGAGTGGGCAGAAGAGTGTCCTCTAAATGTCGCCACCCAGATCTGGGACCATGGGGACCCGCTTTGTGATAAAGGGCAGAGAGGTCCCAGATGGGAGAGGCCACTGCGTCACCTGGGCAGAGGACAGCAGAGACAGGAAAAGGCTGGGCACGAAAGGGCCAGGGGCAGGGCAGGAGTGAGGCCAGCCGCCAGCAGGGACAGCAGAGGCTGGGTGCCTATCCCAGCCTCTGGCCTCAGAACCAGGATGGAAAACATCTCTGCTGTGGAAGCCACTGCAAGTTCACAGGCCCCTGCTTCAGTGGCGCGAGGAAAGCAATACAGGTGCTCCCAGGGCAGACACACATGTGCACAGCACACCACCAAATTTAAGTCAGTAACAAAATGCCCGTGGCTTCCTCGGACTCCGTGGCCCACCTAGGGACACCCCACCCCACCACCTTCCTTCTGCTTCTGAACAGCTTAGAAGTGGTCCTTCACAGTGAGCCATGCCCCTCCTCCACACTGCAGCTAGGCACCCTCAGCCTCCAGGCCCGTCCTCTCCTCACCCCTCTCTATGACCATCCTGGTCAAGGGTTTTTCCTTGGCCCTTCCTGGTCCAGCCTCTGCCCCTCTGCTCCTCCCTGTCCCTGAGGCCTTGGGCCCTGTCCCCTGGCCCCCAGACTAACATCTAAGCCCCAGAGGGCAGGTTCCAGCCAGGAGGTTTTAAGTCCAGATAGGCTTGCAGCTGGTAGAGAAGACCTGGACACCAGGCACCTGCTCCGGTGTCCCTGCCTGCAGGTGAGCAGACCAGCTGCTCCTGCCCTGGCCTGCACCCTGCCCTTGGCCACACAGGCCTTTTCTGCAACCCTGCAGTGCCCCAAACCTGGGAAAAGCATGTGCTTATTTTCCACTTTTTCAGAGAAAGCAACCTCTCCCCGGTTGTGGTTCCAGAGCCCTGGGCAAGGCTTCAACAGCCCACATCCAGTCTCAGTCCCAGGAGACTGCAGGGCTCTCCCCGGGCAGCCTCCTGCCTCTGCTCCCAAGCCCCCCAAACCCTTCACCCCCACCCCCACCCCATCCACATGGCTTGTCCCAGGGCGCACCACAGGGTCCCAGGCCTCAGAGAGACACAGTGTTGTCCTGAGAATAACCAACAGGCCCAGGAAGAGCGCTCAAGAACCACAGCTCTGTAGACAGGCGAGCAGGAAACCAAGGCACAAGGGGTAGTCACTCGTGCAGAGGCAAGCGGTCAAGAGAGAGGCTGGGGTCCACCATGAGGCTGGCGCCCGTTCACACTCCACAGGTCCAGGCCTAGCTCTGTGCACACTCTGCAGCGCTGGTGGCCTTCTGTCCACACCTCTCAGATCCATCTACACCCCCGCGGCCTGGGTCTCTGTCTATACCCACGGGTCTGACTCTGTCTACACCCACAGGTCTGAGTCTCTGTCTACACCCGCGGGTCTCAGCCTCTGTCTACAACTCTTGGGTCTCAGCCTCACTCACAACTCTGATCCCTCACTGTTTACATCCCACAGCGCTCAGTCCCCATCTACACCACACCGATCTGAGCCCTCTTCTCATGGCACAACTGAGTTCCCTGTCAACACTTATACAACTCTGCGCCCCTTGGGTCTGCACCCACAACTCCCTGCCCTGCCTGTCACTCCCTGGAGACTCCGGAATGTGAGTCCCTGGAGACGGCCTTCGTCCAAACAAAGCCCGCTGAGAGCGGAGGGCCAAGGACCCAAAGCTCAGCTCGGGCCCGCCCCGGCCTGGCCTGGCCCAGCCGGGCCGACCACCAGGCTCCCGGCCGCGCGCAACCGAGGCGCGGATCTCGGGTCGCACCACGAACAAAGGAGGCGCGGGCGGCGGCCCGGGACCGCAGGCGGGGCGGGCGCGAGGGAGGGGGCGGGGCGGCGCCCGGGCCGCGCACCTACCGCGCCTCGCCGCTGCTCCGCCGGCTGCCGATCGCGCCAACGGTCGCCGCCGCCGCCGGGCCGGGGCGTGGCTCCAGGAAGGCTGGCCCCCAGGGGAGGGTTTGAAGGGGCGGGGTTTCGTGTGGGAGGGGGATGGGGCGGGGCCTTGTGGGTGGTGAGAAGAGGGCTGGAGGGGCGGGGTTCCGCGGTAACGCCCTAGGGGCGGGGTGGAGGCGTGGCTTATAGGAGGGGCGGGGATCCGGAGCGGGGCGAGGCTAAAGAGGGCAGGGAGTCATCGGAGGGTGGGGATCAAGTACTATGGGAAGCCAGGCTTGCAGGGATGGGGCGGGGCCTGAGGCGGATGCTGGGCGGGGCCTGCCGACCTGGGCGGGACTTCCGCAGCGCCGAGACGGCCGAGACAGCCAAGGCTCCAGGACCCGGGCCCACCTAGCCTCGCCGCCTTGTGGCTGCTGTGGGGCTGGCCCGGCTCTGAGGTTTGAGTGCGGGCAGTGGACTTGATTTGTTGGAGGGGCGTCTGCTGGGCCTTGGCTCCCTCCCTCCCGTGCCGGACGCCTTGTTATGGCCGTTGAGGCCGGGATCACATCATTCCCTTCCCTCCCACAGCGTCCCATTTAATTGTGACAGTGCAGAGCGCCTTCAAGAACATCGCTGTGCATTTTACTGTAATTCTTGAGTGAGAAGAAGCTTAGGAGCCCTTTGGACCGGCCATGACAGCATCACCAAACTGAGCCCTGGAATCTGAGGCGTCCCCTAACCTGCTTCCCCATGTCCACTCTATGGACTGGAACCCTGTCCTGCTGCGCCTCCACACTCCCACCAGGCCTCCTTCCTCACCCAGGGCCGTCC